>JAFVLL020002936.1:0-25047 GCA_021397915.2 Tor tambroides | reverse complement strand
ACACACACACACACAGAAGTTAAATGATTTGTGAAGCAGGAGTCTGAGCACCATAAAACCTGTGCTGAGGTCTCGTGAGTATTTATATACACACAGCCTGTCAGTTGAAATGAGAACACATTTTTTGTCGCCTAAGAACAGAACAGACATTTTCACTTAAAGAATACTGTCCAATTAATACTGTTCCTATCCAAACACAATAAAAGCCAGAAAATCCCATCTTTGTTAGTGATGCTTAAACTACACAACAACATATTTGACTGAGATGAAGATCGAAGGTAAGGAAAGTTGTTTGTTGTTTTGTTATTGTGCGGATGATTACAGTGTTTGATGCTAGCTGCAAGAGTGACAGTTTTGAATAAATGTGTGCACTCACTGAATGGAGTTCTCGATGCGGGAGATGGTGAGGAAAGCAGCCAGATTTGCTGTGTAGGAGGAGATGACTATCAGAGCAAAGAGCCACCAAACCCCCATCATCATCCTTGTAGCCAAAGTCGTGTAGGGCACCTCACCACCTGTAGAGAAACAGGAGAAAAGAGCAAACAAAAAAGGCTGATGATTGTGCCATCTTTGAAATTACATCAGATGTGTGAGCTTTCAAAATATCTTTTAAATAAAGACCAATCTGGCAGCCAAATCTAATTTAGTTCATTATATGATGGATAAAAAAAAGTTATTCTAGTGAAGTGAAAAAAAGGCAAGTAAATAGTGATTCAAAACTATATTATATAGATATATTCTCTAATTAAGTTTGTATATTTAATGAGATAATATATATTTAATATGTTTAAATGTTTAACATTTTATAATACATATTTAGTAATCTATATTAGATATATATCCTTATTCTCTGTTAGGCACTCTCACTCTCTATATACAGAAAATATATCAGAAATATAACAGAATATACCAGAAATATACATATAAACATATAATATATCTTGGATGTTTAGATTTTTTTATTATTTTTTTACTGTAAAATAGAACAAAAACACTGATTAGGTTTTTTTTTTCATTGTAATCATTGTCAGCATCTCCTCAGTAAAATAACATAAATAATAATAAATAATATGTCATGGTTGTCCCCAGCCATTTATATTGTTAAATGCATGTAGTTTGAATAAAAAGGGCTTCATCTCTAGTAGTGCAGTACTCTGACAGACTGAAAACAAATGGAGGTATCCGAGTGTGCAAGATCCAAACAACTGAGACTTTAACGATGGGGAAAAAAAACTCCATTTGAGTCAAACAAAAAAGGCCATCAATTGTAATGTCAAATCTACATTTCCCCAGTCACCACAGTCAGAGCAAAAGCACGTCTGTTTATTCTGCATTTCAGATCCCTGCTAATTCACCAGCCAGAAAAGACAGCGGCTCCTCTAAAAGTACCGCACACCACAATAATGATGGATTTGCACAATTCAAGGCTCGCAGCTACACTGAAAACTGTTAAAAAATTAGTCCCATCTATTCTCGTGGCTTCCCGTATCATCCCAGCCTTTGTGTGGTAAGAGCCAAGCATTTCAGCACTCAATAAGGTATCTGACAACTCTATTTCTGTAGGGGGTCCACCGAGATGAGCTGTCTTATTAAAGAAAGTTTTTAGATGACTCACATACATACGTCCCGCAGGCTGTGTACGCTCTGCTCCACACAAACTTTTTGCAATTTTAATTTCAGCAAACAAGTCCACGAGAGCAAGTTGGCCCACTCATTTCTTATAATCAATATTCTGGGGTTATCAGACTTTAAGGTTAGGGAGTGTCCTATTTAAAGGGCACTGCTTTGTTCATCTGCTATGTAAACCTCAGAGATTTTGGACTTCAGTTTAAGCAAATGTCAGTGAATAATCAACAAGCTTCTTTCAGCTGACTCTACCAGTTCAATCAATCAATCTATCAATCTATCAATCTATCTATCTATCTATCAAATATTTATTCAACAAAGACATCAGTAAACTATTATAGTATACACATTTGAGTGATTCTGAGAAAGTTGTTAAACATGGCAAAAGTAAATAAATAAAAAATAAAATTGGCTCTAAACATTCACGCACAAAATTATTCAACCCCTGAAAGTCAAATTTTGTGCAGAATCTTTTATTTTTGTGACCAATAAACGCTGACTGTAAGTGCTTAGGAGTTTCTATCACCTCTCTACTGCAATCATGGCCAATTCCTCACTTGAAAATGCTTCCAGATTACTGATAATCTTTGGTTTTTACATTGCCACTGCTTTATTCAAATTCCACCAAATATTTTTAGTGAAATTTAAATCTGAAGACTGAACTGGCCACTCTAGAACATTCTGTGACCAATCACTGAACCAAACTTCAGTAGAACTGGATGTATACTTTATCCTGCAGGAAAGTCCATTGATCATCAAGCATTAGTTTCTGCACCGAAGGCATCACAATCTTTGCCAAAATAGCCAGATACTTCAACAAATCCGAGATGTCCTTCATACAGTCAAGATTTCCCCCTCTTGCAACAGCAAAACACTAAGACAGGTGGTCTTCTGCTCATAAGCTTAGCCTTTTTTGCAGCAGACATACCACTGATCCGTGAGTCCAAAAAGTTCGAATTTGGTCACATCACTTCATAAAACATTCATCCAGAACTCCACAGGTCTATCCAAAAATATTTTAGATCCTTTTTTAGAGCCTTTTATGTTCTTCTTGGTCAAGAGTGGCATTCGGCAAGATGTCCATTGTCCAAACATACAAAATGTACGTGTTTTGTTAACCACAGAATAAATACCTATGAATAATGGAACTCACTATACTTTAAAACAATGAAAATAGATAGAAAAAATAATTACAGATGATAAACGCTTTTTGTGGTTTGGCAGCCTGGTATCAGACAGCTCAGAGTTAAATGTCCATCAGATTATAGTTCTTACATAAAAAGTACATGCATCCTTTAGGCAGAATTGCTTTTTTTTTTGTTCTTTTTCTGAAAAATAAAACTTTTTTGACTGATTATCTTCATACCCAAGTGCATCTGTGAAATGAAAAATAATCATACAACCAAAACCAACATCTGTAAGAGTTCTCAGTGAGAACATTTGTTCAAAATCGAGGCAATCGACTAAAAAGCTCATTTCCATATTCAACAGTGCTTCAAAAAGTAGATAATGGAAGAAACTGAATGGTAGTGCAATGAAATATAAATATTAGTGAAGACAGGAAAGATATAATAGAGGTTTGTAACCTACAGCACTTCTGACATCCTAAAGCAAATATGTTACAGGAGAAAGCAGGATTCATGAAGGGAAAAAAAATAAAAAATTCTCTAACTATAGTTAAGGTTTTTAGTTGAGTGCTCATACAGGTGCAGCAACTCTGGCCTGGAGCTTGCTAAAGCAAATGAATGTGCAAAATAATGAGTCTGAGACTTTATATAAATTAGACTGTACACAGCTACAGGAGGCTCCCTAAATTTGAAGTTTGAAGTTACCGCTTAAAGAAATATTACTGTAATGATGCATAAAAAAATAAGGATCTAAAGTTATAAAGAGCCCAATCTCACACTTGTATGGATATGTGAGCAATGCTAAGCTGCAGAAAGGGAAAAGCTAAAGTGTCAAAAATACTGTGCTGGTAAGGATTAATCAGAACATTTTATGCTAAAATAATTCTATGAGCTGAAGCCAGCTGGAAAAATCAACTACAACCAACCTCCCGAAAGATTATGTACTGGTGTGTAAAGATACAAACCCAAAAATATGTTTCTGTTCACGATGCATCATAGCAGAGCTTGAGTATATGACTATTTCGAATACACATCCTAGATTGACTTGGAGTAGGGCTGCAAGATTATGACAGAAACACAGAAAAACTGCATGTCATATTCTCTGGCCGTATCCAAAACAAGTTGAAAACTGTGATCCTAAACTACTTGTGTTATTTTATGCAACTGCAAATCAAAACAGTGCCTAGACAGTCAATTTCACATTGGCCCTCTTATCATTAAATACAGAACTGTTTTTAAAATTTTGAATAGATTTTGGCATTATCACTGATGCTGCAAGTTCACACAGAGCAACTATTTGAGACCTGACTTCTGAGCTCTCATTATAATCAACAAAGCTGGCCATGTTGCAGAATAAACCTCTTTATTTACACCATGTAAACACCTTGTTGATCATAGTGTTCTCAATATCGGGTGTTACAGCATCTACATTATAAGAACTGAATATTGCATTATGACTATTGCATAGTCATAATGCCAAATTGTATTTCATTTGGACTCTAAAGCTACTTTTAGAATGTCAGGTGACATTTCTTCAACATCTGTTTTTTGTGTGCCACTGCAAACAGAAGTGAACCTTAAAAAAGGAAACTTAAATCCTTTGCGAATCAGAAGCTGATTTGGACTAGTTATAATCTAGAAATGAGAAAATGTAATCAAATGAACAAACAAATTAAATAATAATCTAAATTAAAGCCCTGATTGGCCATTGCATTAATGTACAAAATGTAGATGTGGGGAAAGCAGATCTAAATGAAATCCAGTAGTCAGTGCTTTTTTTTTTTTTCCTCACAAATAGTTAATTTTGCCATTGTGATAATTTTGATTATTAATTTGATCAATTTTAAAGCCCTGATTGTTTTAAAGTATACAACTGACTTTTACAAATGACTTTTTAAATTATACCTCCATTAATTATGTTTGTACCAGAGTAAACTTTTCAACAAATTTTGTATAATTTTATATAATATGTTGTATAATAGGTTTGTGAGGGAACAGCAGGGGGTTCTGATGAAAAGCTAACTAATTAAATCATAAGGATGCAAAAAGAAAGAAAATCAATGAATGAATAAATAAATAAAGATGAAATATTTAATTTGTCTACCTGCATGTCTTATGAATACTAACCTACAATGGGACCATGAACATTCAAATGTGACGTTAAATTATTGAAATATTAACTTAAAACCTCAGTGGGTACTTTTTAAAGTAAACATTTTAGGTCAAAGTGGTTCAGCTGACTAAAAAAGTTTGGGAATCCCTGCCATAGGCCATGTTTATGAAAAATGTTCAGTCCTGCACTGGTAATGATCTGCAGTGAGATGTGACCGGCAGTAAGCAGAACATTAATAGGAGGTAGGGCTGCCAGAGAACAGGCTACTGTTATCAGATATGATTGGCAATGTATAGAAGTATAGAATCGTGGCATGTCGGTGCTTTAGCGCGGGCTGATTGCACGCCATTCTCTGTGGCTGCAGGATGTTGATCTTTAGAAAATGAGCAGGACGGTAATGTAGCTTTTATCTGCACACCCAGCAACTGGGGTTCAAAGCACCCCTGCCACGCACATCAAATCAGCAAGCCCCATTTCCAGCAGGTTTCTCACTGCCTGCTTTTGATTCAGCAGCAAGCCAAGGGCTACACACTCCTCTCAACCCCTCGCTGTGAGCTAGCACCTACTGAGAGACAGAAACAGAGACAATGCGTGGATGATGGAGACAAAAAGCTTGTGTGTCTCTTGGTATTGTTTTACTGTTCTTATGTTGTTATATTTAAGAAATAACTGCATATAATTTGTTATTCAACTAAAAATTGCATGAAAATGTCATATGTTCAAGGTATTGTAGATGTTTAAAATGACAAATAACTTTGGTGTGTGCTTGGACTCTGATTCCCAGTAGCAGGATCTGAGCAACCAGGACACTCTGAATTAAGTGGATTCCCAAGTGGCACAAGTTGCCATGAAACAGTCAAGAGCCCTTCATGGCTGTTAGAAGCCTTGTAAATATAGCTGAGGATGAGTGCATACACATCTCGTCAACACACTCTACTAGAGAGGCTGAAGAAGACCAAGAATGTCAGAGGGTTTCTTTCCAAACATCTTGACTGATGGGATACGAAGCAATTGCCTGCTGACTTTTACTTCTTAACACTGAACAAATCCTAGTATTAAGACCATATGATCACAATAAGAATATGAACAATATTAATCATTGGATTAATTAATATTTAATCACTATATCATTAATATTATTACATGTTAAGAAATTCTCACGGAAGTGCTGTTAAATTAAAACCAAAATTATTCAAAAATTGTTTTCAGTAACTGAAAGTAAACTTAAATAAAATATTACGCTTAAATAAAAATGGTAAATGTTGCCTTGGAAAGTAGTAAAATTACTAAAACTAAAATTTAAATTACCTATATATAAAAATATTAAAAAAATAAAAATAAAAATGAGCACATAAAATTCTTAAAACTGAAACTAAAATTAAAATGCAAAATTTTAAAATAAAAGCTAACTTAAAATGTTAATAAATAAACATTAAAAAATGTTTAGTCTGGCTTGTGACAGAAATTACACACATGATGTTTAATTAAGAAGAGAGAGGGGAAACAAATGTTTTACTAAATTAGCAGATTTGAAGAAAAACTTCAAACAGTCCCAGATTTAAGTTGTTTTTGTTGATAAGATGTAAATCTCTGTAGTCTTTTCGTGGTTTATACACAACAAAAAGTTCAAAAGACAAAAACATCTTTGGTCTGAAATGTTCTTGAAAAAAGGGTGAAATAAGGTTGTTAAAAATTCTTGTTTTTTTCCCTTCCTGTTTTGAAAACTCAGGCTTCTTCAGAGCCACCTGAAAATTTACCTCTCCAGTTCGTAGTTTCTCAGCAGTTAAAGCAACTTCAAATAAGCCCTTTGAAACCACTGGTGCTGAACATTCAAAGGTTTATACATTGCTACCTTGTAAAGCCTTAAATCTCTGCAGCACCTTGAGAGCTGAAGATTGTAGCTTCTGATGAGTGCTGTTAGTTTTATTTATTTATTTTCTTTCTTTCCAAAAGCACTCTGGCGATAAATAACTTAAGGAAAAACATGTTACTCGTTTCGCTGGAGTGCGCCTCCTTGCAGCATGTCACCTTTATTTCCCTTTCACCACACCAGACCTGCCAGGTTTGGGTGTGTGTATAGTATATGACTTCTATTTATTTAAGCCATCGAATGTCCCATTATGAGGCTCGCTGGCAAATATTGCCATCAATTTGCATACAGTTTAACGCTCTGAAGCGCGACCCCGAGTGCCGAGCCGCTATCGCAGCACGCAGCCACTCTGGAACTTTCAACGCTGTAAATCATCAAAATAAAAGTAAATAAACCGCGAGGTGCACCTCCGAACACATCTCTTTAGTCGCAGCTTATGAGATAGCAAAGCTAGCATGCTGGGTTCAGACATATGGTGCGAGAAACATATACACATAGGGGTAGAAGATAAAGGGGCAAAGAGAGAGAGCTTAGGCGGACAGTACGCCCCCCAGCAGAACAATATTTTCAGAGAGAATTTGCCAACATGTACCATCTCAACGGCCATCTTGCCAACACCAGTACTTTCTAGTCAAACAGTATTTCATTAATTTAAATTTTTCTTGTTTTCCAGCAAGAATGATTTTTTTTTTACCCCACGTTTTTCACTAAAAAAAGAGCCAATAATAAAAATGTAAAATAAAAATAAATCATGATGAAATAATTTAAGTAATTAAAAAGTAATTTAAGAAGTAATTTATTTAAAATATATAAATGATATTATAATAATTGTTAAAAATGTGAAGAATTTAAATACAAAGGCTTTTATTAATACATATGATATTGTCATATATAAAATATTTTAAGACGTTTGTTTGTATTCATATTTCCATATCAATACAAACAGAATAGAAACATGAATGCAAAAATGTTTTCCCAATCAAAATACATGCGTATTACTATAGCTCACTACTTTACATGCTTTATCTGATGCTTCAAATTTCATTTGGATATAAATAAATGGCTTTGTGCCAAGTGAAGCATGGGGAACCCTGAACGGACGAAGGTGTTCACGATGCATGTCAGAATGAGAGAAAAGTGCTTCAGAAATGCTGTTGTCTGATAAATGTGTCAGAAGAGCCAAAATGCTACACACAAACTGCTTTCCATGTTCCCTTATCCACCCAAACGTTCTCTAAAACTGGCCACATTTTTTTTTATCTTGTCATATCTGGCTGTCATATTTTTTTACACTACACTGGTGTGAGGACACATTGTCACGACTTTCTGTACGACTCCTTTTTGGGCTGAAAAACTAAACTTTGGGCTAAAAACAAAACAGTAGTAGAAGAAAAAACAACAACAATGTAAACACAAACCAAAACTTTCTTAAATACCATATCTACTTTAGAAATTGGATGCAGAGGTCCTCATTTATGTCAAATTTTGGCTTATGTAAAATCATGTAAAATTTTGGCTTGCTTTCGGAAGGCTACGACCTTCCACTGTGCTTCAAGTTAAATGCTGACCTAAGGTCATATATACACGCGCACAGATGTACACACACACATGTAATCATGAAATATGTATGTACACCCACAAACCCAGTAAATCTGCATGATTTGCTCAGAGGCATTGCAATTATGACGGTACTGTATGGAATGCAAAATGCAGCATGTGACAAGTTCAATTTTGAACAAATGTGTGCAAATTGTGCACATTAGCTTTGTCTTTTCAGAGCTAGATCATTGTTTCACCAGCCGCGCAGGCTGAAAACTAGTTGAATATTATGTTAGAGTGCATTAAGTTTACATTTATACTCCCCAATAACTTCTGTTTTATCCAGGATATTACAAGATACTGAAATGGGCCAGACAGATATAAATGTTCTTCTTACACTCACACACACAAAATAATAAAATCACCTCCCTTTCTCCTAAAGATACATAGTAAAATGGAAAATTAAGCTTTAAAACAGATTCTCCAGTGTGACACCGCCTCAGCCTGGAACTATGTTAATGAAACATCCCACAGAGATGCCTGTCTATAAATTGACGACTTGAATCCACGGCACATTTTCTTGAGTAATCCATATGTAATCCCACATGAGTGCTCATAATGTGATTTAATTCCATTAGATATTGTAGGAGTGTATCATGATGTACTTCACACAGTAGAAGGCAACTTGTGGGTTGTTTGCCTTCTGTTGCCCCTTTGATAGATGAAATACACAGCAAGTGTCCAAACATACTCTTTATACGTGATTTGGCTACTTGAAAGTGTTTGCATAATTACTGAGTCATCAGTGCGTGCCTATATCTGCCATTACAGACTTTGTAATGAGCTTAGACTATAATTAAATATAAGTTCAAGGCTGTATTTTAATATGATGACAAGTCCAAATCTGACCTTATTCAACTGAGAATCCTTCCATGGTTAGGTTACAGGATTCACATCTAGACACGGCTGTTTACTAAACACATGGCTGACCTGCTATCCCACGCAAGCTGTCAGGAGTGATATAGTCATCCAGTAGACTAGCACCTAAGAGGACATGAATTTCCTATTTAAGCATGTTAAACAGCGGTTTCTAATTCTGTACCAAAGACATTTATGTCAAGGAACATCATCATTACTATTAATGTGCCTCAGAATATGTAGAACATGCCCATACTATTCAGTCACTAGTGTAGTTGAGAAACGTGTTTTTTCTTATGTACACTATACTGCAAATAAATAAATAAATACAGTAAAACACACACACAATAAAAGTGTAACCCCTATATGAGTTGAACAGGGCTTTAAAGGAATAGACGACCAGTGTTGTTTTTTGGTAATTGAAATGAAGCTGAAATAAATTAAAACATAAATGTCAGATGAAAAACTTGAACTTAGACTTAAACTTTAAATTGTCAAGGCAAAATTTCAAATTTTTGTATAAAACTAAATAAATAAATAGATAAACAAAAAACATATAGAAATATAAAAAAACTAAAAAAAAAATGACAAAAGCAGATATCAGAATTACTATCACTTAATTAAATTTTAAAAAAATTCAATGAAAACTGAAAATATAAAATTAATAGCTAATTGAAAAAAATAAATAGTACATAAATAATACTTAAACAGCATTGATATGACAAAATGTATGTTTTTAAAGACTTGTGAAAACTAGGCCTAAAAATATATTTAAAAAAATAAATCATATTTTAACAAATATTGCAATTTGACCTGCAATATGACAAACATTTAATATCTCATATCCCTGCTGCTTAAATATCAAAGCTAAAAGAACAAAGGCATAAAACTCACATTTAAATAGCAGCTCCTGTTATTATTAAGAGATATCTTTTGTTTCTAAATTAAGTCACTTTTTTTCTCATTAAATTCATATTCTCACGCAACTGCAATTTCAGAATTTCTGTCTTTGCTTGGAATTATGTGATTGTGAGAATAAAGGGATGCTGCGATATAAAGAAATAGGCACTTGACAGAAGTAGATACTGAAATGCATGAAAAAACTAGTGAGTTTTCACAAAGATATCTCTTTCAATGCATGTAGTGGGTACTTAAAAGAGATGCAATACATTATGCATGCCTACAAAACACCAGATAATCCAGTGTGATACAATGCACATCTCTGACGTGAGGATGTGAGATGCGTCATCTGGAGCTACGTCTTAAAAAAGCACAGTTGAGAACATTGACTGTGGATTACATTACGGACAAATGCTCTCACTCTTGCTTTTCATCAAAAGTCATGGAAGTTCTCTAAAAAAAAGATGTAGAAGACTTCAGTTTATTCAGAAGCTGCATACAAATATCTGAAATTTAGAGAAAACCCCACTAATTTACTTTCACTTTTTGATGACTTCAGCGAAATGAAAAAAAAAAAAAAAACCTTTTAAGGAAAGAATGACTGATTCAGCAGATACTCTACTTCCACTGGATTGTTTCTCATTTTCAGAATCAATAAACATGATATAATTTGAGAGTCTGTACCGACAAGAAAAATTACTTCATTTTCCCACTTGAGGAGAAACATTGGTTATTTACTTAATACAGATGGGAAAGGTGTTAATGTATTCTGAAAAGGCCACAAAACCCATCAGCCAAGCTGTTTGTTTATTTTCTTTATCATTTATGTTTTTTTAGGGGCATTTTCTCTATACTAGTCCACAGGGACCCATATAAAAGCCCAGCATTAATTGTGATTTATATATGCTCTAAATAAACAGAGACGGCCTGGATTTTGGGCATGCCCGTGCTCCTCTCACCATCCTTTGCTGTCATTGCACAATTCTATGCTTGAGTGCACCTTTGGCAAATGATGCGGTACTTTTCACCAGCTCGAAACGGCATAAAAAATGACCACCTGTCAATGTCATATAAAAAAACTTGGTGCAAAAGTAGGACATAAATATGAACTAGGAAAAACTCTGCAAAATTCCTTTAAAACTGCTGCTTTATTTTTCGATGTTAAAATACTTCCTATCAGAGTCTAATGTGCAGAGACATTAAGTAAGTCATTAGTAGGCTGATTTCCCTGAAAAGTGTAAACACTGTGGCTCTGTGGTGCTTTCTACATTAGTCAGTTTGCAAGAGCATTCCAGTCAGCTCTGGCAGAGACATGTGACTGGGAAAACAGGAGCCAGTAGACTAGCAGTCCACTAGAAAAAGAAATCGCATGCCAATAAAAGCTGATAGCTTCATGCACTGCTGTAAAGCTATATCTCACAGTTCCTCAGGCACCATAATAGATCTTTAGCATATATAACAAGCTGACCAACACATCTTTAAAGTTTCTGTGTGATAAATATTTTCTCTAGAATCTGTGACACAATTGAGACGAAGTGGAAATGCATCTGTTTGTTGAAACCAGATATGTAAATTTTACTCCTCCCCCAAATGTTAAAATAATAAATGTGTGAGAGTGTGTTATAGGCTATATGACATGTTCTAGCCAGATATGACAGCGCTATGCAACACGAGTATCTCTTCAGCAAGCCAACGCGCAAACGTCTCAGTCTCAGACGCTCAACACACAATCATTCGTTTAAAGTAGTAAGGCTAACTTATCTTTCCAGTGTTGATGCTGCTCTCTCTCCTGTTGTGGTTTTTGATCTTGAAATTAGCTGATGATCAATAAAATCCAGCGCTTATCTGTTGCTTTCATTGATATGAGCTCCATTAAATTTGCATATAGCGCAGGTATTGAAGACCGGATTCATATCCGTTTGCAGAGACACATTTATGTGGCCAAGTGTAAATGGAAGTGTTTTAACAAATCAGATAGCTATCTGATCAGAGAAAATGCATGAAGTGACCAGGTGTAAACAATCCCTAAGGCCCCGTTTACACTAGTGTGTTTTCGCATTAAAACGGCATTTTAGAATGAAAACGATCCTCGTCTACACTGGCGTTTCCGCTGCGTTTCAGAAACGATCACCGTCTACACTACACGACCTAAAACGCATGTCATGTGACCATTCATGCAGGTACAACCATAGATATGTATAGGTAGATTCTCTATTATTAAGATGGTGGACACGTCTATGTGCTTGGAGCAGTCGAATGGGGAATCTACCTATACATATCTATGGGTACAACAGTGCGCATGACGTTATTGTTTACACGGTCGTCAAGGATATGCAGAGCGAATGTGGGCAGCCATGCCGTTTTCAAAAGTCTCCGTTTTGGTCCGTTTACACTGAAACGCAACCCCAGAGTTTTCAAACTAAAACGGGGTCTGCAGCATTTTCAAAAGTCTCCGTTTTCGACCTTGAAAACACCGGAGTAGTGTAAACGATAGGCGTAACCGTAGCAAAAGTTATGCACTAGTGTAAATGGGGCCTAAATGTTACACTGCAACCATGGAATTCAACAATATTTTGCTGGACATGGAATCTCTTTTTTGGAATTTTCTTTTCCTCATTATCGTGGGGATTCTAAACATTTCTTTTTTTCATTCACTTTCAATTCTTCTATTTGCATCCTTTCCTGTGGTAAAGCCAAAAAAACAAACACATGCTTTAGTACGGCTCCCTTTTTACTTGGACATCAAGTTCTATTCAACACAGTTTCTGCTTGTTAGGCGTTGGTAAGGCACATCCAGTTTATTTGTATAGCGCATTTTACACGTGCCTGTAACTTAGTTTAGTGCTTTTTTTATCTAGCATATATAAACAAAAGAAAAAAAAGTAAACAGCATTGAACGCCACTCACTTTCAGTGAATGAAATAAAAAAATCACTTTTCAAACCATCACATATTAAAGTCAGTCATATAAGTTTGAAGTGGGTGAACTATCGCTTAAGGCATTAAAAAGGTAGATAAAACACTGCCATAAAAACCTCCAAAGTTATCTTGCACTGACCGACCTCATAAAAGATAAAAGATCTGTACTGGCTGCATTGTAGGCAATTATTTGAAACCTTCAATTATCTGTTGAAGGGAATGGTGGAAGCTGTCGTATTAAAAGATTCCAGCAACATTCTTATTTGGGCTTTTCCCCTAAGAAGGCCGTGCAAATCTGCGTCCTTAAGTTCGAGGCATCTGCGCTGTCAGTCGGTGTGCGGTTAATATTTAATCCCCTCGTTGTCACTGTCAATTTTTCTCATTTTATTTAATCAGAAACTGGAGGGCAGGGGATGCAGGGCCTCATGAATTAATTTCTAAAAGGTTTTCATTTAGAGTGTCTGATTATTTCATCATGATGAGTCATTTGTGTCATTCATGTTCTGGCTGGGCAGAATGAATTATGAACTCAAAAGGCCAAGGTTACACCAAACACGCCCAGCTCTTCATGCAAGCGCCAAGCCTGGGAAAAGCTGTGTGAAGCGAAGCGTGAATGAAACAAAGGCTCCGGTCCTCCCTTGGTGGAGGTGGGCTTACGATTCTTTCAGAAGGAGGCGCAGAGGCAGTGTTGAGTTCGTCTGACTCTACACTCCCATTTCTGAGTGAATGCTAGTATAATTGCAGAGATGATTGACAGATAAATTATCTATCTAGAAAGGCCAGCTGTCACTGACCATTTTCAATCTTCCTGGATGGTGTTTGGATCTAATTCACTTAGTCACACAGTGCTGATGGGACAGAATTCATCAAGAGCCAGTTTTGCCGATGGCGTAAACTTTCAACTAAAATAAAATACAGTGAATAATTCATGGTTTGTGACAGTAACACTTACACATAGTATACTTACACATCCGAGGTCTGACTCTGAACTTTAAAAGGGTCAGGCAGATTAAACATTTGGTGTACAGTATGTATCGAGACTATGAACAGATCACCATCTGAACTCTGTGTGTGTTTGGGGAAGTAGGAATTTTTTTTAACAAAATTAAAACTTTTAATCAGCAAGGACACAATATATTGATCAAGAGTGACAGTAAGGACATGTTACAATAAATAAATAAATAAATAAATGCTGATCTTTTGAACTTACTATTCACCAAAGAAAATCCTGAAAAAAAAAACATCCCAAAGTTTCTACAAAAACATGAAGCAGCACAACTGTTTTCAACATTGATGATAATAATAAGCAATAGTCCTTGAGCAGCAAATCAGCATGTTAGAATGATTTCTGAAGGATCATGTGACACTGAAGACTGGAGTAATTGTTACTGAAAATACAGCTTTGCCATCACAGGAATAAATTATATTTTGAAATATATTCAAATATATTATATTTAAATAATAATACTATTTCACAGATTAGTTTAATTTCTGATAAAGTAAATGCAGTCTTTGTGAGCATAATAGACTTCTTAAAAAAAAAAAAAAAATCTTACCATGCCTAAACTTTTGAATGATATGTGTAACATAACTTAGCATATATTTGCCCTTAAAAAATATATATAACATTTTTTATTAAACTTTTTTTATTATTAAATTCAAAACGTAAAAGTTTGTCAAAACTTTTGATTGGTACTGTATATGAACAGCACAACTATATAATTTATACACTTTGAATTCAAAAGTGATATGAGATACTCAGAGTCAGAAACACAGCAAAGCTGAGCACCTGTGTGCATCAGTGAGAATCTCTTCTCTTCTTTATCTGAAGATGAAGAGCTGTATGCCGCTGAGTATTCTCTCATGCACATTTCTTGATCACGCAGATCATGATTCATTCAGACAACATATAACCTCAAAGTACTTTGCTAATGTTACAGCACTCACTAACTATGCTGCACTTTGCAACATACTGCTCACAATAGCATGAGGAGAAGCCACATTTTGCCTGTTTCTGAAAGACATGCGGTAAAGTTAGTTTCCATTTCAGGTGGGTGTTGAGTAAAACTGACTAGGTAGGTGCCATCCATCTAGCAGAATATAATGTACAGTGACTCTTAACTACATTGTGTCTATGTGTCTTTCCATGGAGTGTGGCTTGTTACTAAAGACAAGAGTATAGAGCAGATATGGCAGAAGTGTAATGGATATTTCAAACTGCAGTACGAATAAATCAATGTTACACAGCTAGCAGATCTCAGAAAATTCAATTATATTAAAAACAGAGGTTACCCTAAAGAGAGCCTGAGTTTCAAATATTACATTAAGGAGAACTGCATAATTGTACATACAGTATAGAAAATTTAATTAAGATCGTGTAGGCCTCTTAGTATTCATGTTAAGAGCTTGGAGGCAGGCCGGATAAAATGCAGAACACATGAACAGGCTAGTTTTACAATGGTATGCCAAGGTGAAAAATTTGTTTTGACAGGATTAATGAAAAAATTACTCTTAGAGGACTTCAGGAGAGGGGAATGTTCTTCAAATCTAAATGGAACATCCTATTTGTGTTTACTTGGATGCAATCTTTTATTTTTTAATTATTTGCTAATTATGTACTCTTTGTGGATTTTAGGACAAACTCCAAACTATTTATGTAAAGAAAACGTTCCTGGCTAACCAACAGAGAAAATTAGGATGTCCTTTTAGGAACCTTCTGAGAACCAAAAACTAACATTTCCAGAATGTTCTGGGAACCAAAAATAGTTACACTGAAAAAAGGTGGTGTAGGATTTACTTTGAAATACTTTTCACTCAGAAATTGCTAGTAAACTTCACAAATAATTACAAAGGAACAGCACAGAAATAGCACTCTCTTGTAAAACATACTCCAATAATCTTTATTTACAACTTAGATTTTTTGTTTTGTTTTCAACAGTGTAGCTGGCTTTTAAAGCCAGAAAACTTTCCTGGCTAATCAGCAGAGAATATTAGGTTGTCTATTCTGGGAACATTACTGGAACATTCTGTGAAATAAAACTTGTAATGTACAGTGAATAAGCTTTTAAGGCTAGAAAACAACAAAATAACAAGTTTGGAATTTAAAACATTTCATTTCATTCATTCATTTTGCAAAAAACAAAAACAAAAAAAACTGTTATTAGGCAGGTCAAGAGAATGTCAGGATATCTATTCAAGGAACGAAAAACTAACATTCTAAAAACCGCTAGCTCTGTAGGCTTTTAAATCAAGAAAACAACAAAGCAACAGGTTCTGAACTTAAAACACTGATGAATTAGAAGTGTCCCTTCTACCTGACAACAGTCTCTTTTGTCAGGAAGGAAAGGCGAGATAACTAATTATGCCCCTTGCTCCCTGTGTGCCACCTTTTGTGAAGTGCCACCCACAGTCTGATTAAGTGAAACAAATAAGATGTCAGCGCTGAGATGGGTTTACTGTCACACAGTGTAACGGGTCGAGTCGACCCTCCCCTCCACACTCCTCTGGATGAGGTCAGCGGGGAGGCGGGGCAGGCTGAGCGTGTCAGTAATAATTACGACTCCACGCAGCCGAGGGCCTCGGCACCTCTAGGGCTGTCTAAACGGGCCAGACTAATGAAAAGAGAAAAGTGAGGTGAGGCTGGAAATGAGTAATCTTTCGCATGGGCTGCGTGGGGCTCCCTGCGAGAGCCGAGAATGAGTGAGGACGAGTCTCGCCTCCCTCGAACAGCTTCAGTCAACTGCTTTCCACTTTTCATCTTTGTTCTCACCACTGTATTCTCTCATAGCTGTGTAACAGTATCCACTTGAAACAGATCTGCCCCAATTATACAAGAAACAGTCCTGACAAGAGACACTACTGAGAGTGAAGAGAACCTCAGGTTTGTGTGTGTGCTGTTACTGCATATGCAACGTTTTTGTGCCCTAACCTTAATTTACCTTAATTTTTTAGTAGACCGAAAATAGTTCAGATGTTTTTCAAGTAGGGGTGTAACAGTTCACGAAGTTCACGGTTTGGTTCGATACAACATAGTGGTGTCACGGTTCGGTACGTTTTCGATACGGGGGTAGGCGGGTTACGTCGCAATGTTGGAAATACTTGGAAATACTGTTTTTAATCATGAAGGCAAGCCAATGGATATCACACAAACTTTGCGCAAGAGTTATGCCGGTGAACGTCTTAATATTTCTCTTGTGGCCCACATAGTGAAAAAAAAATGAGAAGAATCGTATTTTGTGTTAAACAGGTTGTTTTTGAAAGTTGGTGCTTGAAATAAAGCTTTTTATTTCATTGATTTATTATTGTTGACTGCAGTGTTAATATTTTCATTATAGGCCTATGAGTCATTGTATAATAAACCTGTTTTAAAAATACGTTTTTTTTTTTTTTTTTTTTTAATTGAGGGGTAAATAGCCTAATCTTTTGTTATCCTCGCAGCGCGTCAGTTATGTGGTAATTATTGCAGGGCAAATTAATTGTAATTTTAATTTAATAATAAAACTAACCTCATAATAATAATAGGCCTAATAAAAAAAATAAGAATGTAACAGGCCTACATTGGAGACGCCAAATGCTCTTAATATTGCCAATAATTGATATTTTTGACAGTATCTCTGGCTATCGTCGACAGAAGATCATCGACTTTCGACGCAACCCAGCAAGGGGAGGTTATCGCGGGGCCTTTCGACAGCACATTGCCTGTTACATCATTTGGGCTGCCTTGTTGAGCGCAGTGGCACTGAGAACATTATATTTCACACAGTTTAAGGTCTTTTATTTTCCAAATGTAATAGGATTAATCCAACAAATTGTTCGGTTTGTAATGCGTACCAAACCGAAAGCCTCGTACCGAACAGTTCAATACGAATATGTGAATCGTTACACCCCTATTTTCAAGTAATTAGTAGTAGCTTTTCTAGTAACAAGCAGTATTAGGTAGTGTGCTCAAATGCCATTTTTAAAGGCTTAGTTCACCCCAAAATGAAAATTCTGTCATTAATTACTCACCCTCATGTCATTCCAAACCCGTAAGACCTTCGTTCATCTTCGGAACACAAATTAAGATATTTTTGATGAAATCTGAGAGCTCTCTGACTCTCCCACAGACAGCAACACAACTGTAATGTTCACAGGTCTAGAAACGTAGTAAGGACGTCAGTAAAACAGTCCATGTGACATCAGTGGCTCAACTTTAATTTTCCGAAGCTACGAGAATACTTTTTGTGCGCACAGAAAACAAAAATAACAATTTACTTAACAATTCTTCTCCCCCGAGTTACTGTTTTCCACCATTTTGGAGAGTACCCAAGAACATAATCAGCGTTGTTTACGCTTAGGGGGAAAGCGTGTGCATGCATCGTGATACTGGCAGAATACAATATCTCGGGGGAGAAGAATTGTTGAATAAAGTCGTTATTTTTGTTTTCTTTGTGCACAAAAAGTATTCTTGTAGCTTTGCAAAACTGAAGTTAAGGCCCTCATGTGACATGGACTGTTTTACATCACAGTTGTGTTGCTGTCTATGCAGGGTCAGAGAGCTCTCAGATTTCACCAAAAATATCTTAATTTGTGTTCCGAAGATGAACGAAGGTCTAATTAATGAATTATCCCTTTAATTGTCTTGACACAACTAACCGCTCCTGCTCTCATATGTAGAGTTGGAAAGTCTTCTTCATTCTAGTGAATCGATTTGCTTGGATGGTTCATATAAAAGTGCAAGTGATACCCACTACTTCCTCAGCTCAAAAAATGCTAGCAAGAAAAACAGCAACCACAAAAAATGATTACTCTAACATTATTGAAAGAAAAATAAATAAATAAGGTAGGAACTCGCACATATCATGTAACGCAGCTTTTAGTTTGTGTCTCATGAGTGTTCTATATCAGACAGTGTGTGTGCGCACACAGATTCTGTTTGTGTGGAAGCATATTTATGCTTATAGCGTGTGGAGCTGTGCGGTTGCTTACATCTCGGATCCCAGTGGCGATTCGCAGCAAGGTCTGAAATTATACACTAATCTCTCTTACACATTCATGATGAATCATATAGTGCTGAGTTATGCTCCAATATTGCATGCATTACATATCCTCTCTATGCACAGTAGGGTTCGAGGATGAAGAAATCAGTTCCATGTGGAGGAAAGAGGAAGGTCAGTGGCAGCAATGTGTTGCTCAATGACCTGGGTCTCCAACAGCGGGTCTGTAGTGGTACAGCAGGAACTCCATCAATTATTGTTTGATCTGAAACTAATTTTTGACTTATAAATGAAAATATGCATTAAAAAAAAGTTTAAGAAAGCTCAATTTAAACACTTTACAACACATTAGTTAAGATAAACGTGCAATGAAAAATAATTCTAAAGAATTTATTAATCTTACTTAAATATTAATTTCAACATTTCAACAAAAAAGTTGTATTTGTTTAATAATACTTAATGGACCTAAGCTAACATAAACAGTTGTATTTTTATTAACTAATGTTAACAAATTAATAAAAACTGCACAAATGTATTGCTCAGATTTAGATAATGTTAGTTATGCATTAATGTTAACAAATAGGAACTTTTTGTAAAATGTTACAAATGCTTCATTGCATGCATCAATTCACATTAGTTAACTTGGTTAATGATCATTTCTACATTTTCTAATACATTTTACATTCCAAGTTGGATAAAATAACATGAATGTATTATTAATGAACACAAACTGACAATGAACTAGCATATTTAAATTAACATTAACATAGAACAATACATTTTAAAATGTTAATTGTTAGTTCATAATACTTAATGTTAATTAAGAAATTCTGTTTAATTTAAACTTACTGCAACATGTGCCAGTGTATAGATTAAAAATATATTAGTTAAAAAATATAATAAATATTTAAAAATGTATTATAGGCTATATGACTGTGAATTTTAATGATTATTTTAATGAATTTGGAATGCTTTAAAATAATAGTAAATTTCATTAAAAATGTATGGGAATACATTAATATGGTACTAAATGAATGTTATTAGGCCAGGGTTAAAACACAACTCCCACTTTTAAGTAGTACCCAGCAGGGGGGTTCTTGGCCTGAAAAAGACCCCTGGATTTAAAAAAAAAAACAAAACAAACAAAAAAAAACCTCTGAAACATTTCAAAGCTTGCAGGCCCTCTAGGGTGACATTTACGACAGGATTTCATGCAGTTTCTGCAATGTATGTCTTCTAGTTCTGTCTAATTTTTGACTGAAGGGTCATCTGGGGTTTGACTTTTCCTGTCCATGTCTGTGAGCACCCGTCTGTAAGCTCAAATGCTGGAATGACAAAGACCCACAAGCCATTGAGGGTGTTTGTGTGCTGGTTTGCCTATGGTTGTACAGATTAAAGCTAACGGTAGTCAGAGCAAATCCTGCGCCTTGCTGAAGAACCCAGCGCTGGGTCTCTGTGTGTCAGCGATAAGGCAAAGGTGAAAACATGTGGTATAGAAAAAAAAAAAGACGAAAAAAAAAAATAGCTTGTTCTGTTCTCCTCTCTAAGTGCCAGACAAAAACAGGGTTCTTCAAAGCCATTATAATGTCTCTTTCCAGACTGATGAATGACGCGGCTGAAAAGAGAGAGTGAAATCTACGTCGGAGTGCGCGCTTTTCATATTTCAAACTTGATGGTGGAACGAGGGGGAGCTCAGTCAGAATGAAGATGAAAGGAATAAGAGAGAAGAGCCGAGATGAAAGCGCTGATAGGGGCCTGTGGCCCTCATATTCATTGTGACGCCACACTTTTTAGTGTGTGTATGTATGTAAGGGTTGGTTTGAGGAGTGGGGGTTGAGTTAAACAGATGTGTGAACACAACCTGGGGGGAATGGAGAGAGAATCTAATGTTTATGTGCATGCGTGTGCGTTTCTGAGAACATATCGAATTGTGTTTTGCATCTGTGTGCCACAGAAACTCATCTAATTGCAAGACACTTGAAAGGTAGGATGATTGAACCTGTCACCTATTCCTCTTTCTATTTTTTCCACCTCCCTGTAGTCTGTTTCACCTCATTCTCTTCTGATGCCGCAGCACTTCGAATTAACCCATCTCTGTGACGACTTGTGAACCGCAAGAGAAAATGCCCTTGAGATCTACTATCAAACATAAGCATGACTTTCCTGTTTCAGTGGATAAACTTTATGTGGAAGAATACTAGATTTTTTATATTTTCCGAGGAAAATGTATGTGCCCAAACCTTAACAAAAGTATATGCTTTAGAAATAACTACTAATTAGTTAAAATCTAACCAACCTAAGGGACGCTCAAGGGTCAGAGGATATTTGGAAACTTATGGGACCATCCTTTGATGAAATACTGAAATATGGTATATTTTAATAGTAAATGTTAACAATGTTACACCTAGTCAGAGCTGACAACCTTGTGGATGGCACTCTGACTCACAGTGCAGTTGCGCTTCCGTGTTGTGTCGTTTTTGGTAAGTTAAATAAACCTAAGATAAGATAAAATAAAATATTTTTCTTCTTAAAAAACTAAAAGTTAGAAATGTTGCCTTGTTTCCTTGCCTAGAAATATAATCTGAATAAAGTAAAACATTCTTAAAAGGTTATATCTGCTTTTAATATTATAATTTATAATATTATTTATCTAATATTACAACCTTTTATAGTTCGAGCAGTATATACAGTATAACCAAGGTAGAATTAAAATAGATGCTCGTGACATAAATTAAAATCAGATTTTCTAGAAGTTTGCAGGTTTTGAAGAAAACCACAAATTTCTTTGTGGTCGGTGACACAACAGAGACAGAGGCTTACAGGCTTGAGCAGTAATTTAAATGAACTTTCATTTTTCTGCAGAATACTACAACTACAAGTATGTCTGATTTCCAGAACAGACTGCAGCTTTGAAAAATTGTATTTGTGACTGGGCTTGAAAACTTTGTGGGAAACAATTTTTTAATAAGGCAATTAAAAAACAAAAAAACAAAAACAACACATTAAGGGCTTTACTAAAAACATTTAGGGCTTAAGCCTCAGAAGCCCTCCCGTAGCTCCCCATTCTGTATATAAATTTAATAAAGAAAAATAAGATGCTAAAATAAAACATTTTTTTGCACATCTATGATGTGTTGCAGTATCTATAGTAACACAGTACAGTAAAAAGTGCTGTTAGTTAAAGTGCTTATCAAGATTACAGGGCATTATAAAGGGAAAATGTGAATTACAGTTAATTACAAAGCTACAGTACATGCAAGAAAGTTTAAGGAGTGATCAGTGGTCGGCTTCAAAGATCTTATAGCACAAATACCTTTTCTCAGTTAATTAACGTGGCTCCTTTAGTAAGCTTAAGACATCAGGGAGCTTGGCATTAATTATAAATCTACACGTTTTACTTACAAACGCACACAGTTAAAGAAACATTTCTAGAAAATCTTCTGGGATTCAAAAGATGTTAAAAAGTTCATTTAATTCAAAACCATTCAAAACCAACCGGGTGCTTAGTTTACTCAGCATGTGTTATCTGTGTCACAGGCTTTACAAATTTTTGCAACAGTTACAGACCAGATTAAAAAAAAAAGAAGAGATATATAATAATTTAATGCAATGGTTCTTAGCTGGTTTTGTTTCAGGTTCTTTAAAAAAAAAAAGTACAAATAAAAAAAGGACATCGGGATCAATACAAATTAATCTTTATAAAAATAAAAAAATATGTCACGGTGAAACATTTACAACAGAAAGTGAATGGAGCCAGTTTTGGGGGATGTAAAAGCAGAAATGTGAATTGATTTGATAAAATATAGCTTAAAAACTAATAATAACAATTACAATTCTTATTGTTAAAACATTTGATGTGTGAAGGTCTCATCAATTTCAGTGTTATTTTAGGTTTTACAGTTCTACATTGTCATGGCAACAACAATGACAAAAAAAAAAAAAAAAGATTTGCAAAAACTGAGTATTTTACCATTAAACTGTAGAATTTTTGCAGTAATCTACATCATGCCAGAAATGCAGTCGACTGACTTTGAACTGAGAATATTCCGTTAATATTACTATGAACTGCAAAGGTCCAACAACATGAAATAGCTCACATGTAATTAATTCTCTCTGTATAAGATATACAGAAAGAAAGCAGCACAGAAATGAATATGAAAATGATATTTATTTAAGGGGGCTATATAAAACAAAAAGCCAAGAAGCATCAGAGGAGAGAGGCAGAGGTCTTTGTGAGGCAGATGAAAGTGACTCATCAAAGAGAGCGACTCCAGCTATGCCATTCCAGCTACGTCCCTTCTTTCCCCATTCCCCTCTCTCTTGTTTTAGAGATTGGGTGTATTTGTACAACCAGCTCTCTGAAAAACTTCAAAAAGGGCTGCAAGACAAAGGATGATAGTGACATTTTAAGTGGTTGGGGGAATGCATGTAAGCACACAGTGCAATTGTTCGTATACGTTTGCGTCTCTATTTGATTCTGGTGCTGTAGCCTATTCCACAGCATGTAATCAGTTCCATTTAAACAATTTCATCCTAAAAAGACACCGAACTCGGTTCAGTGGTCTGATGAAAGCGCATTAATAAACTGATTTCTCACTATAATGTTTCAAAAAGAAGCAGAGATTGCTATTAGAACAGAAATGGACCCAGATACATGGGAGCAATTAGGCTGTCTTATTATAATCATCATCATTATAACCAGCTCATGTAAATTTACTGAGTTTCGGTTAAGTACAATTCCATGCAAATGTCAACCTTTCCATTGGATAATGAAATGTTTACCCAAAGAACGTAACCTCGTTTAGGTCTCAATTTTACTGTATTAATGCTTTCTAATGGAATTTTTAAAGAAAATTGTATTTTTTTATCCCCCATACAAGGTGCGCAATGATAATGGAAAAAGTCATGTTTGATGGTTTCAAAAACAGCGATTTAAATTTTCACTTGATCTTCGCAATAAGCGTCTCACGCGGTCATGTTTATATACCATCTACATAGCTGTTTTCACAGGACACGTTCTTGCATTTAAAAATAAAATACTGATAGGAAATGAAACGAAACTGAGCCGAAGGCACATTTTCTCCTATACACCACTGTTACATGTAATGCAAACACTTGAAATGAGCAAAATGCTGACTGGTCCCTTGATTTAAAACTCAAGCCTCGAATACACTACACAACTTTTCAAATCAGAACAAATGTTAAAATACTAAACATTGTACATTTGCTAGTTTTTTAAATGGTTAGAAAGAAAAATTGGGCATCAACTGAAGCTCACACACTACCAGACTTTCAATTCGTTCAGAATACAACAAATTTATGCAGAAACATGAGCCTCGTTTCTAGGGGATGCATGACAGATGAAAACAATATGTTCTAAGAACACCTCAAAACATGTTCATTATACTCAGAGTTGTGTAGTGTATACGGTCAAGGACATCTATCTGGCACATATGAATCTTAAATAAAAGCACAGATTGAGAACACTTACTGTGTGAACAGCCCCTTAGAGGCTTTTACAACTAATAATGTACGTATTTCCCTAAAAAGACAATAATCACATATTCTGTTCTATGGACAGCCAAACTTTCATTCTGCAGGTATTGTTGTTATTGGATTCTGGAAGAGTACATACAAACAATAAATGCTCTTTTTTGTCCATACCACAAGTTAATCTTTCTAAAATGAGAAAGACAATCTACAGCGAGATCTGCAGGGGTTTAGAAAAATGCATACAAATGGTTTGCTATAATTAGTACTTTCTCTCCAAAGCTCCATTCCACATTGTGACTGCAAATGCCACATCCGTAACACTGGAATTGGCCTTAGCGCTTTCACAAACTGTCTGTAGCAAAACATGCCAATATATTGCTGGTAATTAAAGACATCAATTGATGTTCCCTCAACATGTTGAGGATACAAAACCCAGCCACTGACGCAGTTTCTCTCATCTTTCTTTCTTTCTTTCTTTCTTTCTTTCTTTCTTTTCTCTTGTTTCCCATTTCTAAAGATTACCCCTCCCTTTTCCTGCTTCCACTTTTTGATTTTTCAATCTTTTGTC
>JAFVLL020002934.1:114441-130020 GCA_021397915.2 Tor tambroides | reverse complement strand
CAGTCAGTGTTCCGCGAGTGAATATATCTGTGCTAAACTTATACTTAGCCTCCAACTCACACACTGGCGAGTAAAATTTGAGAAGTTATTAGCCACTGGCTAATATTAAACATCATTTAGTCGCCCAGAGTGAAATTTAGTCGCATATGCGAGTGATTTACTTGCATTGTAGAGGGTTGTAGCAATAAATTATCAAGCAACAGCAAGTGTGACATTTAATGACCTCTTTCATCACACATAAGTTATTTCATATTTCAACTGATATCAAGCTCAAGCTCTAAATGGCATCTTCATAATTAATGATGAAATTAATCAAGCATTTGTTCACATGGGACATATGTTCCTACTGTACATCTGACCCTCAAGCATACTGGCACAAGAGACAAATGTGCTAATAATGTGCTATTTAGTAGACTGTTTATTACAAAGGATATGAGTACATGACGGAAACAGCAGAAGCAGCATATGGTTTGTTCAGGCCAGATTGTGGTTGTGATTGATTGTTCATTGACTTCAAACAGTGCCCCATGTCTTCTTTCACACAGCCTTTTGAAACCAATAGTCTCAAAAGATTAAGATTTTCTTCATTAACTTCTTTCTCATGACGAAACCTCTCACCACATTTAACAGAGTGTTTCTTCCTTTTATATGCACACACACAATCCGAATTTGACTTATGCCCTCCAAAATTATATGCAAAATCCATAATTTCCATAATTATATGAATCAGTGGCTACAGAACAAATGTTTAATAAATATGTTCTAAAGCTTGTCAAAAACTAATTACTGATAACAACCAAGCAGCAACTCATGTAAAAGCCACTTCCTTCCTCTATCGATTTTTTTCCCTACTTATAGCATATTCAAGCATGAGCCCTGTCCAAGTGTGCTGATTCTGTGATGTTAATGACTAGTGTGGGACAATGCGTCGTTGCAGATGTAACAACTTAACCTCCATGACCTCAGCTGTCCTCTCAGCACAAATAAAACAACAACATCCTGTCTCGCAGCACAGAGCAGCGCTCCAGTCTCACCATCCGACAGCTCAGCTTCCTCCTTGCACAAACGCTCCTAACAACGTCAACAGACGCAACCAATCTGAACATAAAAACTATGTCAGAGTACATGCATTTCCCTTTAAACTGGGGTAATATAAAGAGCAGCTCTTTCAGGGAGCTTACAGAAAATATCTGAAAAGCCATAATCATAAATTTCCCAGTAACAGTAATGGCAAATACACACCATAACGCAAACCCTTGGAGATCCTATTTGTGCATTTAAAAGACAAACGGCCAAGTCTATCAAAGGCCACTACTAGATATTAAGTCAATGATCAAACATCTTTTACTACTGCACCTAGAGCTATTTTTTAAAACCCTGAATTAATTATTACCATTTTTATATATTTATTATTATACTGAATGTCATCAAACATGAGTTGAAAGAAACCCTTGGAAATGCTGTTTCAACATTTTGATCATAAGCAGTACATTTCATAACTAAAAGACTGGCATATGAACTCATGAAAATACTGCACAGCAGATTGCAATTTTCTACATCCCTATATTTCTTTCATAAAACCTTCAGACAAAAAGCTAAGCATTTCAAACACAATGAGGATTCATTCCCTGAAAGAAAAGGACACCTTTAAAATAAAGTGCATAAATGTCACTTCAAGTAACAGGTGATTTCCAGTTGTGAACATACATGATGTAAACAATAAAAAGAGTAAGAACATTTTTACTTACACAAAGGCATGGTAAACGAATGCCCAGGCTCGCGGTCTCTCCAGGACATTGTAGAGGTAGTTCTGGAGCTTCCTGTAGCGCGCGTTTCTCCTGCCGCTCTGCGCGCTGTAGGCGAGCGGTTTCCCCAGCAAGCTCAGCCGGGCGCCCTGCTTTCTCCTCTGGTTCTCCGAGCCTCCTGCACCTGTTGTGCCCGGCGCCGACAGCAGGCTGTCAATTGTCCTGGTCGCACTGTTCATCGTCCCACGACCAGCTTCAACATCTTTCATGCCATAGTGCTGCGAGGTCTTCATCCAGAGACCAGTACCGCCCTCATCGCCGCTGTGGTTGCGGGGCATCGCATCACCAGCGCGGGCTGGAAACGCGCGTCTGGCACCAGCGGTGCGCACATATAAAGAGACTGTACACGAGCTTCACAGTTCCCTGTGTAAAAACATTGGGCGCTTTATTGTTCTTCTTCTCTTTTCTTTAAGATTATATATAACAGGATCACCTACTGACAAGTGCAGGCATCCAGCTCATTGGCAGATAAGCTATGAAAGATTTGGTAAAGTTATGAACCTTCAGAAGACTCAAGCAATCTGCTCCCGCCGCCGTGAGACTGGAGTTTTGAAGGAGCGTCACCATCTCAGTGGAGGAGATTTGGCGAGGGGAGGGCATCACCCAACATTAAGCGGAACGCGCGCTCTCGATTTCTCTCTCTCTCTCTCTAGGCTACTGTAAATCATTGGCTACTGTATTCTAGTTCAGATGTCCTAACAAGATCTAATGTAGGACTTAAACACCTACAATACAAGCAAATTATGAGTTTTATGAAGCGTGCGCTCAGCGCTCGAATTAGGCTTCTTTCAACTAAGATGGTCATTTAAGACAGTTCCTGTCATTAGGCTATACATTTTGTATAATTTTCGAATCGAATTCTGTTTAGGTCAATCTAAAATACTGAAATACAAAACTTTTCATGATATCTTTGCGATAAATACAGTAAATATGTAAAAAGATGATAAAGGGTGAGTTATGTTTACGCTTGAGCGACGTATGGTTACCACCTCAGGCGAACTCGAGCTTATTTAGTGCACTAAATTTTATCTAAATTTTTTCTTTATTAAAATCAGGGTACAGACTCAACTAAGATTGAGCAACCGAAATTAGTAGCCTATATTTCAGTATATTCAGTAGGCTATATTTAGGCGCTTAAATCACCCAAGTTACGATAGCCGATATAAAAATATTTTTTTTGGCTTATGACTTCTGCTTCTAACAAGGGTGCTCCCAAGTGTTATCTAACTTTTGTGGTTCCTGAAATGTTTAAAAAGCGGGTAAAACATACAGACTATATGCTGCTTGGATGAGGGTTCAAGCTTTATTAGCCTATTTAATTTGATTAAGAGGGTAGGCTAAAACAACCGCATAATTCGCTGTCTCGCGTTTTTATTTAGTTTCGAGTTTAATTTTATTACCCAAAAAATGTTTATTGATGTCTCTTCTTTAAAATGTGATTTTAGAATTCATATTTAATCGCGATTGATTCAAAAGTGCTTTGGCATCGCCATCCGCTCCCTCTGCATATATATGCCCATTTATGTCGAGCTGAGAGAGAACTGAGCGTTCATTCTCTGCTGAGCTGCTCGGATTAACGACAGCACATTTAAGTGTAAAACGTATGTTTCTGAAGACACGGCACAATCTCCTCCAAAAATACAGTGAAACAAAGTTATTTAAGCCTGGGGATCTCTGTCATCATTGATACTAACATTTAACTGTAACACCGCTGTGCCCACATCATCTTGAATCGACTTACAAAAGTGTTTGAATTACAACTAATAATAGTTCTCTACTCACTGTGGTGGCAGAACAGATTCTCCTCAAAAGACTCTTTAGTGAAACAACAAACAAAAAAAACTTAAGCGCATAACTGAGTCTTTCTGTGTTTCTAAAAAGGGCTCAACTGAAAACGCTTCAGTGTGATCCGGTGTTGTGCCCGCAGATCTAGCGGAGCTTCTTCCAGACAAATCACGTGATCCGAAAAGAAAATGCAAACGCCGGTAAGCGGCATGCAGTTAAATTAGCAGGTAAACTGGATGTTTTAATAATGTGAACGTAATTTAATTATATTCTACATGTTTAACTGTTTAGATTAGTCTACCTATGGCATTCTTAAGAATGTTTCTTCTTCACTTTGTTACATTTCTTTTTCAGTTGCCCTGTTAGGCCTATATGCGTTGTTTTTCACTCTTTTTTATTATACAAGGCCAATTCAAATATTTTGGCATTAAAAATAAAAATTAATTGTCATGCCAACAAAACACATTAAATACACCACACAGATCAAGACACAAAGTCAAAGCAAAATATATGTCAGACTGTCTTGTCATGTAAATGCTGAATAATATACAAGAGAAATGCAAAAGCATTACATGAAATAAAGAGACTGTCAATAAAACAGCACTGAGTGTGTGTGTGTGTGTGTGTGTGTGTGTGTACCTGTTTTTATATTCCGGAGGGGACTTAAACATGAATACACACAGATTCATGGGGACTTGTGTCACGGTGGGGACCTAAATTGAGGTCCCCACCACGGGTAAACAAGCTCATAAATCATACACAATGAACTTTTTTGAAAATGTAAAAATGCAGAAAGTTTCCTGTAAGGGGTAGGTTTAGGTGTAGGGTTGGTGTAGGGCAATAGAAAATACGGTCTGTACAGCAGAAAAACCATTACGCCCATGGAGAGTCCCCACAAGGATAGCAAACCAGACTGTGTGTGTGTGTGTGTGTGTGTGTGTGTGTGTGTGTGTGTGTGTAAGAAAGTAAGATGCCAAACGCAGCTGTTCGGTGCTTCACTGATTCTCTCTGTAATTCAGGGAAATCTTCCAGGATAACATTATCATTGGAACCTTACACTGAAGTGTTACAATCTAATACTGTCACTCTATAATGTGCTTCCATGCAAGCAAATCTCTTTCCACATGATCAGAATATCTAAATGAATAATCATATTAATAAATCAGCAAATATGGTTACAGCATTATTCTTCAGGCCATATCAGGCTTGGACATAAGGCCATGTATATCAGCATCTTGTATCATACTTTTTAGAATCTGGTTCACACGCATGAGAAATTAGACAATGATTTTTTTCCCACTTCACAAGCCTTTAAGTTTAAATTTTGTGCTTAATGTGCCAAAAGAGCAGTACAAAATCTTTACTATTTCTCACACTAAGAATAGAGTTGCAGTATATTAATTTTTCTTGCAGCCGTGCAAAAGCTGTTTAAGCTTTAATTAACAAAACTGCCAAGAATGTAACAGAAAGGCAAATAAATAAGCTAAATGAACAAGAACACCTTGTGTTTACAAAATACAAATATTATAATTTTTATTGAGTTTATTTAGTGATCCTAGCAGTGCAGAATTGGGCTTAGTGTAATTTAGAATTGCAAGTTATTATAAGACAAAGTAACTTATTGTATTGTATTACAAGCAAAGCTCAAATTTACTGCTGTACTTGGATGGTAAAAATGTCTACACATGAACTTAAAGCATAAACTTTTATGGACGGACAATTTATCCTAATGTTATCATTTTGCTGACGAGTGTAGGTTTTCTGGTACTATGTTTCTGACATTCAGACATTATTATTACTACCATAAAAATGTATTTCTGTATTTCTGATGACTCCAAATTTTTTATTATAGTGTGGATAGCTCTCCAATAAGGATTCATTCACAGTTAACAACAACACACTCTAGTGGTGTGAGTCTGTTAATACAGATTTGAATATAAACCCTACTCATTTAAAAGAATATTGCTACAAGCGTGAAATATAGGTTAAGATAAAAACCATACGGCTTAAAAATAAATAAAATAAATTAAAATTATATTAAATAAAACACTGACGATATTATTGTTCTAAAAGTGTGGCTCCCTATAGCTTACATGCTTAGCATTGTAGGCCAAGTTCTCTGCAGTCGTTTATATCACTAATTATAAGAAATCACAACCACACTAACATCAAAATCAAATCAGATTAACTTATTTTGATGTTAGGTTACACTGTAAAAACAGTCTTGGTTTGGCCATAAGATCTGTGAATTAACAGAGTTTACTAAAGCCTCTAAATGCTAAATGCCATAGAATCCATCAACCTGAAACACATTTCTGCAGAATGTGAGTATGGCACGGTGGTGAGGGATAGTGAGAACCCAGACAAACTCTCCAATAACCCCTGTCAAAAAAAGCTATGAGGATTGCATGCCCATCGGGATCAAGGCAAAGAGAAATGAGTAACGAGACTAAAAATATTAGCAATAGATTCATTTGAAGAATGGAGTGCAAGATATGCTTTTTACATATTTGCAAGACTGCCCATAAATCAGCCCCTGTTTTAAAAATGTTTGAAATCTTTTCACGGCACTGGTTTCATTTCCCAGACAAAACAGACACTTTCCATTACCAGCTGACTGGCAATGCTACAGCACCGAGTTTATGAATGTACTTACTGAATGCCTGTTTCACAGGCCACCGATTCACCTGCTCACACGAGAGAACGCCAACCATTGCAGATGCCTTCAGCAGATTACTATGTTATAACCAGGGCTGGGGAGTAACGAAATACATGTAACGGCGTTACGTATTTAAAATACAAAATATGAGTAACCGTATTTCGTTATAATTACATTTTAAATAGGTGGTAATCAAATTACAGTTACATCCGAAAAGTATTTTATATTACCATAGATTACTTTGAATTTTAATGTAATTTCTTAATTTATTATTTAAGTGAACAGTTTGTGGATTTTAACCAATTAGGCAACTGATTCTCCGTTGAGAAAAAAAAAAAACACCTGCATGCGTGCAGCCGCCTGTTCATTTAGCAACTCGTAGTGAGAGTACGCTCATCATCACAACACAAAAATGGACGACACAACAGAAAGCCATTAGCGTAATGCATTTCTCTCGTGGAAATACAAAGACTAGTTTATAAATCTGAAAAAGGACGTAACATCAGTGCAGTGCAATGCCTACCTGCACCAAAACTTCTATCGGCATCGAAAGATACAACGTCTAATCTGAAAAAAGCATCTTGAGGGAAGTTGTTCTTGATCTTTGAAAAATTTTATCCAGTAACTCGTTTCTCTATTTTCTCATATTTTGAGTGTTGAATGGTTATCATTACGTTTAATATTTCTAAGAACTTAATTGAAAAATGACACCGAATTCTCCTAGAATTCACACTTTGCATTCAGTTAACAGATCCATACGAATCATGCATGAAATAAAAGTTTATAAAGTCAAACGACAGCTTTGTGTGCTTTTCGAATGAATAAAGACTTCAAGTCCATCTGTAATGTTCAAGAATAGATCATCTTTGGCGCGATAATGCGAGTTCATGATTCGATTCGTGAACAGATGATTCTTTTGAGTCAATCTTTTAAATGAATCATTTCTTTTAACGAAACCAGTGTGAATGGTTCACATTAAACTGGATAGATCTGGGGTATGTTTCCCAAAAGCATCATTAGCGAACTGTGGTTGTTAAATTACGTTGAACTACAACGACATTACTTGCGACCGTAGTTGCTTTGGGAAACGAGCCCTGTCAATTTTGACTCAGCGATTCTTTCGTGCCGATCGCTTCTCCATAGAGAGGATTATGAAGTAATCACTTAAAGTTTGGTCCATTCATTAAACAAATCTGTTGTATAACTTGGAGAACTGTGCCAGTTGTTTTGGCTACTTTTATGATATGTTTGGTGTGTTTGGATTCGTTTTGAAGCTTGGAATGCAGCATGAAACAGCACGGAATCCCATTCATTGTATTCAAATTGAATTTATATTGATTGGTAGATTTAAATGACATAACATTTTTTTGTTGTTCATAGAAATGCGGTGGAAAATTGATGTTAAAAAATGCAAAGAAAACAAATCTTATGAATGGTAGATGTCACTTTTATTTAGAGTTGGAAAACATAAAAATAAGACAAGTATATGTTCCCTTGTGTTACATAGTATTTCAAAGTATTCTAAAGTATTTAGATTACGTTACTAAACCTGAGTAATCTAACGAAATACATTACTGATTACTTTTTAAAGCATGTATTTTGTAATCTGTAGTGAAATACATTTTAAAAGTAACCTTCCCAGCCCTGGTTATAACCTAATGTTGATTGTTTAACTATTGTCCAACCTTCAACTCATAAACTTTAATTCAAAACGGATATCACTAAAAAGTAATGATAACGTGCAGTTCCTTCATAAGATTCAGTAACAACTCTGTTTGGTTCAGTGAATCCATTCTGTGACGATTGAATGTAGGAATCATTCGATTCGAACTCGTGATTCGGAGCGCGTATCAAACTGCCACGTGATTTCAGTACACGAGGCTTTCGTAAGTGTTTCAAAATGTATCAGAACTTCAATGGATTTTGGATCGACATTACACATTTGTGTAACAAAAAGGAAGAGTTTTATGCATGTTTCAGCTGAGTTTTCGCATTTTCACCATTCTGACCAGCAGGCGTCAATAGCGCATGGCGGTTCGAGACCTCGAGTGAATCGTTGTGCGAAGCAACCGGTTCAATTGATTCAAAGTTTCGGAAAGCTTCGATTCTCCTATACTCATAAGAGTAATTTGCTGTTATTTATGCGTGCAACTCGCGAAGGCGATTCAATAGAAAGAAGTGATTTTTTTTTTACCATTATTTCGTAGTACATTGTCTTTTTATCTCATTACATTTAATTAAGACTGGAAACACACAAGTCGGATAAAAAAATCATTTGCCGTAACGTAGATTCGAGCAGCAGTAAGGAAACGATTGTGTGTGTACTGCCTCCTCAGAACTCTGCCCTCTTAAGGACAGGTAGAGATATATACAGACAAATGGATATTCAGACAAATGGAAAAAATATAAGCCCTCATTTAATTTCAGAGCTTCAAACATTTTCCGAGCTTCAAAAAATATATATTAGAGCTTCAGAAAAATACACATAATATATTATTGTCTTTCAGAGCTTCAAAAAAAAAAAAAAAAAAAAAAAATATTGTCTTGTTTTATTTTCTTATCTGCTAATTGTGTCTTGATTTTTAGAACTTTTTCAGAAAGTTTCCAAGGCAACTTTTCTTATTGTCATTTAGTTTAACTCGAATAACTAAAACTGAAATAAGTTAAATCTTCATACATATTTAGAAAAATAAAATAAAATAAAAACAACAAAATTACAAAAAATACTAAAACTTAAACTAAAATGAAAATGTAAAATATAAAAATAAAATCTAGGACCTCGATGATTAAATATCACTGCTTGCAGTAATTACAGGTGTATTTTCTTCTTTTTTTTAACCTACTGTTCTCAAGTTGAGAGTTTTTTTTTTAACACAAATTTAAATTTTATAAAAGTTGCATACTAGTGTTTGAAATGCTGCATTTTTTCATTTATAGTGTGCAGTATTTATGACACTTTTCATTATATACACAGCCTTTGTTTAATGTTTTATTTCTAAACATGCAGACAGTTTAACCATTTTAAAGTAGCTAGTTTTTATAACAAAGTACAAATATGTCACAGATATTTTATGTCAGTTTAAACCAAATTTTCCCCTGGCTGCTGGAATGTTCCCAGCTAGAATCTGAAACTCCACAACAATGTCTTGCGCTGATTTCTTCACAGTTAGCTCCCCTTACACTGACGTTTCTCAATGACAAATCATCTTGTAATTTACTGTCTTATTTCTTCCTGTTAAAGCCATTCAGATTCAACCACTCACACATTGTTGGATACGAATGATGGTACGGCTTGTGTTGTCCACTTACCGTTGAATTCTCAGCATCAGGTGGGCCGTCTGCAGTACATGGTGGACCAAAATAGGTCTGGTCTCAAAAACACACCTGGTTTCCAGCTGCTGACATTCTTGACCCTTTCCTTCTCCAAAAAAACCCATCAGGGGCATTGAGAGTGCCTTGCTCCTGTAGGCCATGCTTTCATTCGTAATGAAAGTGTGCAGTTCTTTTTTAGTGTCTGTTTTGCTGACCTGACCTGATATAAAATAAAACCAACATTGTGCGAAAAAAAAAAATCAGAAATATTGCCTTGGCAACTAACTGAAATAAATGAGTTTAAGTTGAAGAAAAATGACTAAAACTTAAACTATAATAAAAATGAAAACTGAAATATAAAAATAAAAGCTTTAAAATATTAATAAATACTATAATAGTAAATAAAATAACACTGGTGTAGATAACCAAAGGTATTTTATATATACAATAGTTTACTACATGAAATTCCCCTTCTTATGTTTATTTTTCTTTTGATGTATTTTGATTCTGATTCTATGAGAGAAAAATGCATTTTATTTATACCTGCTGTTTTGTTATTTTAATGTTTTAAAGCCTTTATTGTTTGCACTTTTATGTCTTCATTTTCTGTCTCTGTCATGTCTATTTATAACCACTGTAAAATCTCAGAAGCTTTTAAAATCTCAGAATATGCACCCCTGAAGGTACTATTCACCTTTAGAAGGAAATATGAAATCCTTATGAAAGGATACCACACCAATGAAATTCGCTTCCTACCTGGAGAACTTTACCCTGCGGACTTTCCTCAAACAGCAGCGATTGCTGATACAAAGGATCGAGTGTTTTTCGTGCAATCTTGGTTTTCTTTTTGGCTTTGCACGCTCCGTTTTCCAGCAAATAGACCTTGACATAGGGAGCTGTGAAGAGCATATTAATTATCTGATATTAATCATATTAATCAGATTTTTGGGCTGTAATCACTCCATTAAATCACATTTCTGTTAGTCCAAGCACTATAAAAACTACAAATAGACTACCGTTCAAAAATCTGTACAATTTTTTTATGGTGTTTGAAGTCTTGTATGCTCACCAAGGCTGCATTTATTTGATCAAAGATACAGAAAAAAATTGTCAAATATTTATACAATTTAAGTTTTAAATTTCAATATATTTTAATATATTCCAGTTTTCAGTGTCAGATGATTCTTCAGATACCATTCTAATTGCTGATTTGCTGCTCAAGAAACACTTCTTATTATTATCAATGTTGAAAACTGTTTTGCCGCTTAATATTTTTTGTGGAAAATCTTAAACATTTTTCTTCTGACATTTTCAAAATTCTTTGATAAATGGAAAGTTCAATAGAACAGCATTTATTTGAAACAAATCTTTTGTATCATTATAAGTGTCTTTACTGTCACTTTTGATCAATTTAATGCATTCTTGCTGAATAAATGTATCCATTTCTATAAAAAGAAAAAAATCGTACTATTTTTGATTGGCACCTAATCCTTACATAGAAAAAAAATTGAATGTATTTAAAACGGATTAATTTACTCATAACAATAACAATGTTTACACAATAAGTGGAAGACACTTACTCAATCCTTGATCTATATTCACTATTTTTTCACTACTAATGAGAAATTGTTGTATGTATTGTTGGCACACTCTCACCCGGCAGCGATTTGGAACCTGGTTTAGATGTAAGACCACGGGCCCTGATAACCTCCACCTCCAGCTGCCCTTTCTTGTCCATCAGTCCAATCTGAACATCTCCTACAAAACAAAACAAAAAAAAAAGTGTTTCGGTTTTCCACTGCAGCAAATTCAACTTAGATACACTTTAGTCTGTACATATATGAAGATGTTTACTCACCCATAGCAGGCGTGGCAAGTGTTTGTCTACCCACTAACTGAGCAGGGCCAAGACCATCTAGGAAGTCACTGAACTGGCTGTCAGCCCCTAACCTCATCCCTGAGAAGATCAGACTGAGACACACACACACACACACACACACACACACACACACACAGGTTATCAGATAGACGAATGAATGGATAGATGGAAGGATCGTACTGTAAGGCGGCAATTCAAATACAAAATTTCTCGTTATCTTCAGCCATTCTTAAATACTTTTTTTGTCACAAATCAATAAAAATTCAAAAATGAATCTTGGTAAATACCAACATATGAAAACAAACAAGAACCTATAGAACAATTAGTTTATTTGGATGAAATCTACTATTCCAGAGTGAGCCTACTGCCCTCATATAGAGTTCAAATGCAGCCCCTCTCCTCCATCAGCAGACTTATGCTGTGTATGGTATGTAAACCCTGTCCTGCGTTAAGGCCCCTCTTAATACACTCAATATTTCCTTTGAGACCAGCGCAATTTCCATGACCTAACTCCAGCAGGAATGTCTGAGGGATGTGCCAGCCCGTGTCGTGCTACCATATGAACAGCCTCGTGTGATTTCAGACTATTTAAAACACGTTCATGTGAAATAAGCCTTAAATCGTCATAGTCACACTCTATGGAGTGACATGGCGGTCAGGTCAACTGACCAACCGCTGCTCTGAAGCCGCAAAGGGAAGCGTGGCTGCCGTTCTCTGTGGAGCTACAGACCCTGCCAAGACCCCTCTCTACAGATGATGGGTATTTTAATTGTTATAGAGGAGTACCGCTTGCCATCTGGCTCCAAAAATGGAGCTGAGAAAGTAGTGGACACAGCATTAGCTCTGTAAATCAGGCTGCTTCTATTAGCTTATCCTTATGGTTTTTCCAAATAAATCTAGAAGAGAAGCTCATATGAACATGACACACAGCCTGTTGAGAGACCACTTATGTATGAGTGATGGGTTTCCAGCGAATGCATAAAAACACCAGAGACAAGACGTTTTAAAGGAGTGTGAGTTGGGAAGCAGGTCAGCTTCGGGTAAAATATCAGAAATTAGGACTGGGTTACGTTATACATAATAATACACACAGTACACTAGTATTCAACATTTTTTTTTAAAGAAGTCTTTTATGCTCACAATCAATTACAAATACATTATAAGTAATATTGTGAAAATATCACAATTAAATTAGCTGTTTTCCATTTACATATTTTAAAATGTAATTTATTCCTTTGATGGCATAGCTGAATTTTCAGCAGTCATTACTCCAGTCCTCAGTGTCACATGATCCTTCAGAAATCATTCTAATATACCGATTTGGTGCTCAAGAAACATTTCTTATTATTATGTTGAAACAGCTGTGCTGCTTAATACTTTTGTGGAAACTGTGATCATTTTTAATTATCCTTTGATGAATATAAAGTTCAAAACAACATTTATTTGAAATATAAATCTTTTGTAACATACTGTCACTTTTAATCAACTTAAAATTTTATGCAAACCCCTGTGGCACTGATGCAAAATTGTGGATAAAACAAACTACATACACTACCAGTCAAATGTTTTTGAACAGTAAGACTTTTAATGTTTTTTTTTTGTTTTTTTTTTAATCTCTTCTGCTCACCAAGCCTGCATTTATTTGATCCAAAGTACAGCAAAAACAGTACAATTTTGAAATATTTTTACTATTTAAAATATATCCGAATGTATTTCAAAAGTAATTTATTCCTGTGATTTAAAGCTGAATTTTTAGCATCATTGCTTCAGTCACATGATCCTTCAGAAATCATTGTAATATTCTGATTTGCTGCTCAAAAAAGTTTTATTATTATTATTAACAGCTGAGTAGAATTTTTTTCAGGTTTCTTTGATGAATAGAAAGTTCAGAAGGACAGCATTTATCTGAAACAGAAATCTTTTGTAACATTATGAATGTCTTTATCATCACTTTTGATCAATTTAAAGCATCCTTGCTAAATAAAAGTTTTAATTTCTATAATTTCTTTCTAAAAAAAAAAAAAAAAATTACAGACGCTTTTGAATGGTATAGTGTATAATGTTACAAAAGCTTTTTATTTCAGATAAATGCTGATCTTCGGATCTGTCTATTCATCAAAGAATCCAGAAGAAAATGTACTTAACTGTTTTAAATACTGATAATAACAAATGTTTCTTGAGCAGCAAATCAGCATATTAGAATGATTTCTGAAGGATTGTGTGACGCTGAAGACTGGAGTAATGATGCTGAAAATTTAGCTTTGATCACAGGAATAAATTACATTTTAAAATATATTCAAATAGAAAGCTGTTATTTAAATTGTAAAAATATTTCAAAATGTTACTGTTTTTGCTGTACTTTGGATCAAATAAATGCAGGCTTGGTGAGCAGAAGGGACTTCTTTAAAAAAACATTAAAAATCTTACTGTTCAAAAACTTTGACTGGTAGTGTGTACTGATACATAAGTATGTGATTTAGAACTGCAGTTGTGCGTATGCAAAAAAGGGTTTACACTGCTCTGGATACTAACTTGCCCTCAGAGCTGTAACTGTTCATGCTGCCGTCAGTGGACTCTCGGCTGGCTTGGCGAGCCATGACGTTGCGGGGATACTCCACTGCCATTCCCGTCTCCTGACTGCGCTGGATCTGACTGGATCCCTTTGCTTTCTTGCTGGCTGCTTCTGTGAATGGAAGAAAAACAGTATTACAATACAGAGGGCTTTCATCAGGGGGACAAGTGAAAGAATCTGTAAGACCTACAAAACAGAAACTTAAAATGAAAACATTAGTGCTGCCAAAAGGTTAAAATAATTAATCATCATAATTAAGATAATTAAGTTGCATTTTTTGTCTTGGGAATTTTAATGATTACTAGAACAGTACAAATGATACCATGAAGAAGGATTCTTTTGAATTATTGCAGGTCTAATGCAAAAGAAAAAGAAATAAAGAACATATTTGCTTTGATTTTTGCAAGGTTTTATATTCATGTGTGTTTGTGTCGTGTGCCCAGATTGTGTGCTATTCTTACAGCCGTCACTCAGGAGAAAATATTGCGATCTAATACAAAGCTCTTCACCCCTGGTGAGTGTAACATCTCCTGCTGGACGTCATGGGGCACCATCCGTACTATTTATGGCCTTTAGATATTACAGATCCTTTGAAAATGTCAACCACTGAGGTGGCTCACAGAGGTGCTGTCATCCCAGTTGTCTGAGTAAAAAATGAGGCAGAGAGATTTCTCTCTTCACTCATCGTGTTCACTTTCATCAAACCACCATCAGTGGCTTATTCTGAAAAACATTTACAGAAAAAAAATGTCCAAGGATTCTCATTAACAGACCTGCGTGGCTCAGATATTATTTGAAGAAACAGAAAAATACTGTCAGAACAAAAAATAACTGAAGATGGTCATGCTAAACAGCAGCACTAATCTACGGAATAAAATACATTAAGATCATCTTATCTTATCAGTGTAAGTCAAACATCATCTTAAAGCAGGAGTGTCCAAACTACATGCTCTGTGGCGGCCCACAAGATTTCTTAAAAGAGAACTGAATTTGGCCCGTTATTGCGAAATAAATTAAATGCATTATATGAACACTGGGTGTCGCTGTCATGTGCAGTCAGTGTCACTGTCATCATTAGTCATTCCCATAATTAATTAATAAATGTCATCATTGGCCTGTATCACTGTTAAGATGATTTGGACAAAAAAGTGTTGACCATTAAAAAAATGTTTAATCGATAAACAGTTAGTAATCCTGGTAACATCAATTAATGCATTAGGCAAAGTCAACTAACTACTAACAATAACAACAATTTTTACAGCATTTGTTAATCTGGACTGTTGATAAATTCACTACTGCTCAACAATATCAGGGTAGGTAAGATATTTATGTTTTTTAAACAGCATTCAAATAAATCCTGAAAAGAATCTAACAAATCTATTCATTGAAGAATCCTGAAAAATGTCCACAAAAATAATCATTTGAATTTTTTTATTGAGAAAAAAACATTTTTAATCCATTAAGAATATTAAGCAGCACAACCACATTTAATATTGGTAATAAAATGTTTATTATAAAACGGATAGTTCAGGTCCTTGATGCTGATTGGTTGAGCCGCGTTCGCAGC
>JAFVLL020002934.1:64643-114341 GCA_021397915.2 Tor tambroides | reverse complement strand
CTTATTGTAGTCTCTTTTTTTCTCATCTGTCTTGTTTTACAAAATGTGCATGCAGCTTGGAACAGTTCCAGATTCATGCTGTTCCCCTCGTTGGTGGCATCTGTTCCCCTTGTTGGAACGTCTCACTGTCACATTCAAAATGCTCAGGGGGGATCTGTGAGATTGGTTTTATAATCAACTAAACTGATGACAAACAGCTAAAAATAGGAAGCTTCCGATTTTGGCCTCTTTTTTGTATTACTTTTGATCCCCAAAAGCTTGAACTTTTTCTCTTTTTTGTTCAAAAATCAAGCATTTGTGCTTGCATTAAAATAATATAAACTCTAGTCGGGTAGAAATTCTGATATCGGTATGTACAGGTCCTTTACCAAACGGAATAGAATTAAAAGTGCTCAGAAATGCCTGTAAGATATGATTTGTGATCGCGTGAAATCCGGAAACCGAACGTGTTAGTGAGCTAATTGTTACTGTTAAATGATAGTGGCAGCTTCTTACAGTCCCGGTGAATCGAATACAAGTGGTTTTGTGTCCTCCATGAAGCTCGTATGACACAAATGTCAGAAAACATGAAGCATGTTTTCACATTCTACAAAGTGTGCCTATTTACCAAATCAACAGTAACGTGAAAAGGCAAAGCAGTCGGTGGCGACTGCTGTAAACAGACTTAAAAGGTTCTCAAGCGTCTCCCTGCCTTCTTAAACACAAACGCACACTCTCTCTCTCACGCACACACACACACACACACACACGCATGCCGCAGTCACACAATCTGAGTCTGAGTTCGTGCCAGACCGGCACGCGGCGAGGCCTCGGATGCAGCATCCGTGATGCAGAGAGGAAACTCTCTGAGAAGACTAAATCTTGACCTTTAACCCTCGACCTCTGGTCTTTCAGCAGAGGGACTTCCTGTAAGTGCAATATAGAGGAGGGGCAGTGCTATCCTCTCCCTCTCGCCAACACGTGAGAAAATAAATGCGCTGACTGACCAGAGCAATCTAGGCTACCGGCGCCACTGTGGGCTCCGCTTCCTGTCAGACGTTTCGGCTGCCTCTCCCTTCCTTCTCTTCCTTCAAATTGTCATCTCAGCAACAAAACATGCAGTAAAGGAGCAGAGTGGATCAAAGGAAATCTCTACAACCCAAAGATCAAAAGTAAAAGAGAGAAGTGATTGTCAGGCTTCAGCAAAGCTTTGATCATGATTCTGTCCATCTGTCTCTTTATCTGCCGCTCTGATTCTGATTGTTGCCTCGGGTCCTTGGTCCACTGGGTCGTGCGTTTCCTGTCCGTTCACTAGGACCTGATGCCCGGCGGCCCTGAAGAGTCCAGAGAGGTCTGGGAAGCGCGACGAGTGAGAGGAGCTAACGTTGGGTCGACCAATGATGAGGGGGGAAACAGTTTGTACCAACCGATCACTGTGCTAGAAAGATCCAGCTCCTCTAAAAGAATCTGGGCAACTCCCATGAAACATTTGTGGTCCATGCGGCCGTAATCTCCCCAGACTATTACCTGAGGATACATTCGCTGGTCAGTACGCACAAATGTTGGACTTTGGAGGCATATTAAAAACAAACTTCCTACCTGGAGAACTTTACCCTGCGGACTTTCCTCAAACAGCAGCGATTGCTGATACAAGGGATCGAGCGTTTTCCGTGCAATCTTGGTTTTCTTTTTGGCTTTGCACGCTCCGTTTTCCAGCAAATAGACCTTGACATAGGGAGCTGTGAAGAGCAGACGTAGTGCTCAACTAGGGTTGTTCAGGCAGTTATAGTGCCTGGTGGTGGCACATGTCATATTTACAATTAGTACAATGTATCAATTATCAAATTTATGGGATGTAATCACTCCATTAATAAACTTTAAATCACATTTCCATTAAGCACCATTAAAAACTACAAATTCACTACTGTTCAAAAGTTGTTGTTTTTTTAAAGAAGTTTCTCATACTGACCAAGGCTGCATTTATTTGATCAAAAATATAGTAAAATAGTAATATTGTCAAATATTATTACAATTTTAAATAACTGTTTCTATTTCGATATATATTTATATTCTAGTTTTCAGTTTCACATGATGTAAATATATTTACAGTTACTTTGGATCAATGTGTCCTTGCTGTATAAAAGTATTAATTCTTTATTAAAAAAAAATCTTACTGACCATTTATGAATGGTCATAAATGGTTACATGTTTACATAAAAAAAACGGTGCACTTAAAACTGATTCATTTACTCATTACTCATACAAATACCAGTGTTTACATAATGAGTAGAATACATACTGTATAATGAATCCTTGAAATTCACTTTTATACACTGCTAATGAAAATTAATGTATGTGTTGTTGGCACACTCTCACCCGGCAGCGATTTGGAACCTGGTTTAGGTGTAAGACCACGGGCCCTGATAACCTCCACTTCCAGCTGCCCTTTCTTGTCCATCAGTCCAATCTGAACATCTCCTACAAAACAAAAAACAGAGGGTTTTGAAGTTTTCCATGCCATCAAATTCAACTGAGATAGACTTTAGTCAGTACATATATGAAGATGTTTACTTACCCATAGCAGGCGTGGCAAGTGTTTGTCTACCCACCAACTGAGCAGGGCCAAGACCATCTAGGAAGTCACTGAACTGGCTATCAGCCCCTAACCTCATCCCTGAGAAGATCAGACTGAGACATACACAGGTTATCAGATAGACAAATGAATAGATAGATATCAACTGTAAGGCAGGTAAATTTCTTGTTATCTTCAGCCGCTCTTAAATACTTTTCTGTCATAAATCAATAGATATTAAAAAATGAATCTTTGTACAGTAGATACCAACATATGAAAACAAACAAGAACCTATAAAACAATTAGTTTATTTGGATGAAATCTGCTATTCCAGAATGAGCCTACTGCCCTCATATAGAGTTCAGAAGCTAGTGAAATGCAGCCCATCTCCTCCAACAGCAGACTTGCGCTGTGTACGGTATGTAAACCCCGTCCTGCGTTAAGGCTGCTCTTAATACACTCAATATTTCCTTTGAGACCAGCGCAATTTCCATGACCTATCTCCAGCAGGAATGTCTGAGGGACGTGCCAGCCCGTGTCGTGCTACCATATGAACAGCCTCGTGTGATTTCAGACTATTTAAAACGCGTTACCGTGAAATAAGCCTTAAATCACAGAGTCGCAGAGTCACAATCTGAGAAGTGACACAGCGACCGACTGCTGCTCTGAAGCCATAAAGGCAAGCGCGGCTGCCGTTCTCTGTGGAGCTACAGACCCTGCCAAGACCCCTCTCTGAAGATGATGGATATTTTAATTATTATAGGGGAGTACTGCTTGCCATCTGGCTCCAAAAATGGAGCTGAGAAAGTAGTGGACACAGCATTAGCTCTGTAAATCAGACTGTTTCTATTAGCTTGCTCCTTGTTTTCAAATTAATCAGAAAATCATATGATTATTTACAATATAGTGAGAATTATATATATGTAGTGAATAGGTTTGTGATACTAACACAGAAGAACAGACATTTAAAGAGATCAAGTGAGTCAGCACAGTAAAATCCCAAGAAGTGGGGCCAGGATTGTATACATCATAATACACACTGTATGCTACCGTTCAACATTTATATATATGTGTGTCTGTGTGTATGTGTATGTGTGATTCAGAACTGCAAAGTTGATTGTATGCAAAAAAAAAAGGGTTTACACTGCTCTGGATACTAACTTGCCCTCAGAGCTGTAACTATTCATGCTGCCATCAGTGGACTCTCGGCTGGCTTGGCGAGCCATGACGTTGCGGGGATACTCCACTGCCATTCCCGTCTCCTGACTGCGCTGGATCTGACTGGATCCCTTTGCTTTCTTGTTGCCTGCTTCTGTGGATGGAAGAAAAACAGTATTACAATACACAGGGCTTTCATCAGGGGGACAAGGGTACAGAATCTATAAGACCTACAAAACAGAAACCTAAAATGAAAATACTAGGACTGTCAAAAGGTTAAAATAATTAATAATCATAATTAAGATAATTAAGTTGGGTTATTTTGTATTGGGAATTTTAGTGATTACTATCAGTAAAATGATACTATTCAGAAGGCTTCTTCTGAATTATTGCAGGTCTAATACAAAAAAAAAAAAAATTAATAAAAGAACATATTTGCTTTGATTTTTGCAAGGTTTTATATTCACGTGTGTGTGTGTGTGTGTGTGCCCAGATGTTTGTGTGCTATTCTTACAGCCGTCACTCAGGAGAAAATATTGCGATCTAATACGAAGCTCTTCACCCCTGGTGAGTGTAACATCTCCTGGTGGATGTCATGGGGCACCATCCGTACTATTTATGGCCTTTTGATGGATTACAGATCCTTTGAAAATGTCAACCACTGAGGTGGCTCACAGAGGTGCTGTCATCCCAGTTGTTTGAGTAAAAAATGTAGCAGAGAGTTTTATCTCTTCACTCACCGTGTTCACTTTCATCGAACCACCATCAGTGGCTTATTCTGACAAAAAAAATGTCCAAGGATTGTCATTAACAACAGACTTGCATGGCTCTGATATTATTTGAGGAATCAGAGCAGAAAATAACTGAAGCTGCTAATGCTAAACAGCAGCACTAATCTACGGAATACAATACATTAAAGGTATCATAGGTGATTGTCTTCAGAAACATTTTTTGTTATTCTGGTTGAAAGTCTCTTCACATCCTGATAGCAATCATTAAGTTAAGTGGTCTAAATGTATTTATCTGTATTTACATATTCTGTGGAAGGTGTAGGACCAAGAAATGTTCGTCCAATCAAAACGCTCGGTTCGAGCGTATTAATTGTATTTTCTACCTGTCTGTCAACGTATGTATTTGCGTACCTCTGCGCACCCTGTTGGCGCAGACCCGATTCGTCATCAGCGCGTTCACGCACGCTGTGAAGACACAGCGAGAATGGCAGACAAACATCAACACCCGATCTTCCTTCCTGGTAGTACTGCTAACTGTGCTATAAAGTTTTCTCACCGGTGAATGACACATGATGTAGCCCAGTGGTTCCCAATTCCAGTCCTTGCGCCCCCCGCTCTGCATATTTTGCATGTCTCGCTTAGTTAACACACCTGATTCAGATAACCAGCTCGTAAGAAGAGAGCTACGTGCATGCACTGTGTTCCGATTGACATGCTCCCTACACAGTGTTCATTGCTCCCTACTCCTTGAGCTGGGGAAATCCGTTGAAGTTTATTTCACTTCGGAACATTCACTCATGGATTTGCGCTGCGCAGCGTCTTCACACACAGATGAAACTTACCAGAGAAGTGTGAAGTGTGACATAATATACCTCTGTAAATAAATACAATTTAAATTCACATCTCACACACTTCAGTGCCCTTGTATGGAACATATATGCTTGCTTTGAACTGGACCGTTGATGTAGCCTATTGTAGTAATGTAATGTTGTCTCTGGTATTCTGCTCTTTGAGCGTATGTGTGTTCAGGGGGCGTGGCTTTGGACGGCGATTGCAGGGAGGGTGGGACATTCGCTTTCAGTGCTATCAGGCTAAAGTTAGCATTTTCTGAGATCTCCAACGGCACCTTTAAGATCATCTGTATGTTGAGGTTCGGCTTGTCTCTTGACCCCTCTTAGCAAATAACATCTTAAAGCAGGAGTGTCTACACCACATGTTCTGTGGCGGCCCACAAGATGTTTTAAAAGAGAACTGAATTTGGCCCGTTATTGTGAAATAAATTAAATGCATAATATGAACACTGGGTGTCGCTATCATATGCAGTCACTGTCATCATTAGTCATTCCCCTATTTAAATAATAAATGTCATCATTGGCCTGTTTCACTGTTAAGATTTTTTTGACAAAACAGTGTTGACAATTAAACAAATGTTTAATGGATAATGTTTTAAAACGGTTAGTAATCCAGGTAACATTTTGTATAAAGATTCAATTTGTTAACATCAATTAATGCATTAGGTAAAATGAACCATCAACTAACAATAACGACAATTTTTACAGCATTTCTCAATCTAGGTTAATGATAATTTATTCACTACTGTTCACCAATTTCAGGGTAAGACAGACAGCATTCAAATCAATCCTGAAAGGAATCTAATCTATTTATCGAAGAATCCTGAAAAATGTCAACAAAAATAATATTTGTATTTTTTATATAAAAAAATCATTTTTAATCCATTAAGAATATTAAGCAGCACAACCATTTTTTAAATATTGATTATAAGAATTGTTTCTTGAGCACCAAATCAGCATATTAGAATGTTTTCTGAAGGATCATGTAATAATGGCTGCTGAAAATTCAGCTTTGCCATTAAAGGAATAAATTATACTTTAAAATATTCGTTTTTACTGTATTTTAATCAAATAAATGTAGTCTTGGAGAGTGTAAAACAAACTGACCAACAGTAAACTTTTGAATGGTAGTGTAAATATACTGTTAATTCATGTTTATGCAATACATTATACAATTTAAAAAAAGTTTCAAATATATCAGTATATGCATAAATTACCATGAACTAAAACTAGTACATGCTTTAAAAGAATTGTTGTTTGTTATTTCTTAATACCTAATGCTTTAAATCATGTAAACAGATTTAGAAAGTGTTACGGTAATCTTATTTTTAGTTTTGGCTATGGTTGTGAATGGATGAGGCTGGTGCAGTGGGCAGAGCGTGGAACAGCTGTTACAGAGCAACGGACCTCTTTAAAATGCTGATTTATCGCAGCTTTGCAACTCTTACTGATTTATCATCTGATGGGCCTTTTAAGATATTATCCAGGCGCTTGGCAGACAGCGGTGCCAAAAAAACTTCTTTTGCCATCCTTTTTGAATTTGTTTCTTTTTTCAGCAGTCCATTTATTAAACTATAAACAGACAGTGCTTAAAATATGAGATTTTAGAGGATATCAGATCCAACTTCAAAGGCATTTATCTACATTACATCTGATAGGAATTCAGGGTTGATCTGCACCTGACACAATGAACTTCTGCCAGTGCTAACATGCTGCCATTCATATTTCCAGCTCCCACACTTTAACAGAGACTGAAGACACAGTGTAGAGAGAGACCTGATACATAGATCCACCAGACAAGGATGACCCCGGAAAAAGAGGAAACACTGATAAGAGGTAGCAATCTAAGTAAAGCAGGAAGACTGAAAAAAAGAGGTCCAACAGTCTTGGCAAATGGCCTGAACTGATGGAAAGGACGGTTTTAAAGAAATTGCTCCTTACTATTTGTCAGTCTCCATTTTGCTGACAGTTCCCTACTGCTTTTGGCCCTGATGACACTAATGTCATTCAATTGAATATCTTTTCATTGTTACTAAAGATATAAAGCATTTCTGGCCATAATAATTGCTTTTACACCAGTAGAGGGCACCTCAGGCTACACTAACTAAGCCAATGAAACTCACTGGCGTCCTGTATCTCTTCTCTGGTGTTTAAAAGAGTATAAAAGCTATATATAAAACATAATTCTTTTAAGGTTTACCCCTGCCACTGTCCGCATTAGGAAATAATGTATCTTTAGCAGACAGTGATATTTAAACAATGAGTTTTAATGGGACAAAAGGCCTCGTCAAAGGCCCTATATGGTATGTGAAGCAGCGAGCAGCATGTCTCGGATACTTTATTTTATTAGGTACAATACCTGATCTATATCATTGTCCAAGCTATATGCCATTGTTGCATAGAAATCTGAGCTTTTAACTGAAAAAACACAAAGGACCCTTCAAGGTGCGAGTATATGATTGGCTGGAAGTGTCTGACCTGTCTGACTGAGCTGAGAGGTGCTCCTGCTGCGGCGGGAGGGAATGCCCACGATGGCGACTACACGTGCGCTAAGGCTGGATCTGCGCTTTTTCCCTCCTGCTCCCAGTGTTCCCAGAGCCGTGTCTGACTGACTGCCATCCGTACGCTCCAGAGTGTAGATTTCCCCACTAACGCTCGTACTCTTCAGCATGCTGCGGCTGGATGGATGAATATGACGGCTGGTGTGGGGAGAAAAATAGCAAAGATTCTCAGTAACCCAAACGACAAATGGAAAATGACTATTCTGACGTTAATACGACCCTCTGCATTTGATTATTGTGTGCGCTCTTTCTGCTTTTTTTCACTTCCCTCAACTTGAATTTACCGAAAATCATAAAAATCTGAGAATGACGCTATCATGGAAAAGACTGAGACTGAGAATCATTTAAAGAGATAATGGAAAACAGATTTCGTCTTTGCTATTTTGATAAAAAAGTGTTTGATTAACAATGCACACTACTGTTCAAATGTTTGGGGTTGTTGTATTTTTTTTTTTAAATAAAGCAAAAACAAATAGTCATACATTTTTACAATTTAAAACAGAATTTGTTTGACATTTAAGATATTACAAAAAATATAAAATCTTTTTTCATTAATTAGTAAATATACTCCATGTTTACAACACAAATGTAAGGAAACTAACCATTATGTTTACATTATTGATCACCACATTTATAAGTGAACATTCATTCAGTATAGGTACAGCAAAAATGAGAGAAAGAAGGTGGAAAATGATTGTCTAAAACTGATTTGCGACTGTTTGTTCAAGAAAACAATTATAAGTGGACTTCAAGGGGGAAAATGATGTTGAAAATAACCTCTTTATTACAGAAATGGAGACATTATAAAGATAAATCTGTGGTTTTGTAACTCTCTTGATTCTATCTATTGTTATTGACCCTTATTACCACTAATATGCACTCCATAGAACATTCTTAGCAGAAGTACAAGGAATTTTTTAACAGATTTTTACCAGCAGTCCAGAGTGATGCTACACCATGCATCTCACCTAAAGCGACCCCTGGGTCGTTCTGATTGAATGGACATGTAGCTGGTGCTACTGATCCGCGAGGCACTGCTGGCGCGAGAGATGGCTGACACGTCACTGACATCACTGTCTGAGGACTTATGGGACACATTGTCACAGCTCCGTCGCTGCTCCTTATAAAGCTAGTGGAATGAAATGCACAAAAAATGAAAGCATACATAATTTAAATAGGAAAAAAATCATCCTTCAGCAAGGATGCATTAAATTGATCAAAAGTGACAGTAAAGACATTTATGTTACAAAAGATTTATATTTCAAATAAATGCTGTTCTTCTGAACATTATATTCATCAAAGAATCATGAAAAATAAACATGTTTCACGGTTTCCACAAAAATAGGCATTACAACTGTTTCTTGAGTACTAATTCAGCATATTAGAATGATTTCTGAAGGATCATGTGACACTGAAGACTGAAGTAATGGCTGCTGAAAATTCAGATTTGCCATTACAGGAATAAATGTCATTCTAAAATTAGAAAACAATTATTTAAAATTGTAATATTTCAAAAAAGCGTTACAATTTTTACTGTACATTTGATCAAATAAATGCAGCCTTGTTGAGCTTATGACATTTTTCTCTCTCTTTAAAAACAATGGTAGTGAATGGTAGTGTAAATGAATTCTAATCTGAGAGAGAACAAATGGCACTCACCTCTCTTTTATTCTTGACCGTCCTCTCCAGATCCTGGCTGGTACTGGAGGGAGCTGGTGTTCGGAAGGTACGTACTTTCATTTGCCGCGTTCGCTCCTCAGAAGCAAGAGCTAATACATACAAGATACACAACAAAATGATGCTCATCATTTCACATTTTGCATTTTTACTCAAAGAACATTTGGAAAAGTAACCAGTACAAGTCAGCAGACAATGACTGTACCTTGCTCTACACTGCTGCTTTTGGCGGGGACTTGGGGAAGCTGTCTGACCTTGCGTGTCGAAGAAGGGACCGCTGTTGATGAGGAAAATGCGGGGCTGGAGTGTGGCTGCACCCTGATGGAGGACACAAAATAAAAGAGAGAGAGAGAAACAAAAAGAGTGATGGAAACTTTATCTTATGATTTTAGGCTGTCAATATCGTAAACCAGTGTAGACCAAAGTGCAAACTACTGTTTGAACAAACAGCATCAAGAAGTACTACACATTTTCACTAAAAGACCACCATATCTTGATCGGACCAACGTCTGCATACTTGGGGTACATTAGATATGTATTATTGCTAAGAGCCATTAGGAAAGCAAAACAAGTACAAGAGTGGTGGGTGTGAAACCAGTGAAGAAAATAGCGTTAAACTGTGAAAGAGCGGTAAACACAGAAAGCTGTGGGTAGGTGATGAGGACGGGTGGATTTTCAGTATGAAAAGCATCTGAGAGAAAAGAGCAAAAGCAGCAGAGATTATAGCAATAACAAGCCTTTTTGTGGGCTTCTCAGCCCAGACCAGGGTCAGCACCTTTCCATTTGGGGTGAGCCTGGGGTTGACCCCCTCACGGGTCACCTTACCCAATGGAGGCAGCGATACCCTCTTCCTGCAGCCCTTTAGAATGGAGGTTGGCTGAATGCTGCAGGCCAGTGTGAATAGCAACATACAAGACAGAATAAAGGAATAAAGGAAAAATAAATTCAATGTGACAAACCGTAGCGGGAAAAAAATGGCGAAAAAGCAAAGTACTTGCAAAAACAGAGTTATAGAAATAAAGTGTGAATGTGTGAAGAAACAAATATGTTTGTGGAGGAAGCCAGTGCAGCATTTCCCTGTAAAAGTTCAATAACCCATATAAAAATATATACACGGTGTAGTATACAGTAAAATATACTAAAATATATAGTATATAACAAGGTCCAAATATAACATTTGCCATAACTTCTAATGTTGGGTGATTTGAGAAAATGTACTGGTCATAAATTTTATTCCCAGCCATTAATTATTTTATTTTTAAAAATATTTGTTTTCTATATTTCCTACTTTTCTACAGGTCTTTTTGTCATTTATGATGAATTAGTCCCATCACTCAGCCAAAAAAAAAAAAAAAAAAAAAAAAAACACATTTACATTGCTTTCCTAATTTTAATTGAAACATTTTGGTTATTTTTCACAAATTATGAGAAATTGGCGAGTAACTCTTTTATTAAAACGATTTAATTACTCATGAAAGTAAATTTTTACTTACATTTGGAGCTTTGGCAATGTTTTAATTTTGGGCCCTTTTATAAAATATAGAAATGGTCAGGAACAACTGAACAAAGATTATTCATCATTTAACAAAAACACTATACAAATCCAATCTACAAGTTTTATCCAGTGTGAAACAAGTGTTATTTGTGTCTAAAACAGGACACCCAGGACTTAAGGTACAATCAACAGGCAATGCAAATGTGCTGTGAAATGACATGGTTTGAGAAGTCTTACCGCTCGCTGTCAGATATTTTCTTGCCAAGTTTCTGACAGCTAGGCTTGTCCAGATGTCTCGACTGCCTGCAACATGGAAATGATCGAGGCGAGACAAAAAATAAAAGAATGAGGAGTGGATTCACTCAGGAATGGACGGACATTAAATGAAACTTCTGTCTAATAAAATGCCACGATGGAGATGGACATGTTACTTGTACATGTGCACTAGAGCTCTTCCTGTGTGTGTGTACCTCTGTGCGTCTGGCTTTGCACTGAGGTGGTGTACTGTCTCCTGAGCGGTGAACATAGCCTCCAAAACCCAGCTGATTCATAAGATCAGGTCAAACACATATGAGTGGCATGGACACATAGACACACAATGACACAGTATGGGCTGATGTTAATGAAACATAATTTCATTTCACTTTGGTTAAGTGGCTAAAATATACAATAACATGTACAGTAATTAAGACATATACGAGACAAACTGTGTATGATATGGAACACAAACACTTGACTCTTATGCGTCAGGGGTCACATATGACATATGTGACGTTCATACCCGAAAACTTTAAAAACGAAACCCCTGAAATCATTACAATTTCAGTTGAATACAGAGAAAAATAAGTCAAGACACATGCAGTGCCCCCAAAACGTATTTGGACACTAAAAATGTCTGAATATCACAGCATTTGCATCTGCAAACCAATTATTTTACTTATCTGTGTGAAATGTTTTGCCTGAAAAATGTGCTTGTGGTATTTTAACTTAAAATTATATCTCAGCTGGTTTGATATTTTGTTATATAATGCAAAGATATTCATACATTTTTAAGTGTTAACATACTTTTTGGGGCCACTGTTAAGTGAGAGTCTGTATCTAAATGGCAAAAACTGTTGGAGAAATCAGAGAAATCTTTAGAAGATAGTATCAACAGAATAAAGAAGTTTAGATAAAAAGGACTAAAATACAACCTCATGAAATCCAGAGTAACACAACACACTACACATCACAGCACAGCACAGCACAAAAGCCACAAGTCACCACATTTTTAAAGCTACTAAGCTGCTGAAAATCTACAAAACACACTGGCGATCACATTGTAGAGCATTAAAATCATGGGGCCGGGTCACAACAAGCTATGGGTCAGAAGCTACAGAAGGCTGGAGGGTTAGCTACATCCACTATCTAGTCCCATGGCAGAGGGGGGACGGACAGGTTAGAAGAGCAGAGAGGTTTAGCAATAGGACTGGAGGACAGGAGGGATACCTGTCGTCTTCTGGGGAGGCATGCTGAATTAGGATCCTGGGGCTCGTGGGTCTGGTACGGGGCAGAGACTGGGTGCTCCTGCGTGAGTGTGTGCGTGTGTGATCCCCAAACACCGAAAGAGTTCAAAGTGGAGATGGAAGAAACACGGGAAGTCAATATAGAGACTGTGACAATGGTCATGTCAAACATATAAGATGCACAGATTCAGGGGACTCATTTTTGACACTTCTCCAGCTACAGTGGTTGGATATATGCTCCCTATCAAAGACGAGAAACAGAACTGTCAGGCCATAAGAGTCACTGGACGCTAACAGAGCAGTGCAAAGTGGGTGACCCAACGGTGGTATGTTACTTTGACTTTGACATTAACATTAATGTAGACACACTGGGTTTTATTTACTAATACTTGCATATACTGCAAGTGTTCTTATTTTACAGTATGTCCTCAGAAAAAGTTATCATGCTAAATTTGACATATTTACAAAAAATGATAATAAAGCTAAAGAATCTGCTTAGTGATTAGTATAATTAGATATAATTATAGTACAGTATAATTAAGGGCTTTCCACACAAACCTTTTTAGAACATGGCAAAATAAATAAATGTTCTTTTTAACTTTCTATTTATCAAATGATCCTTAAAAAAAGTATCACAGTTCTCACAAAAATATTAAGCAGCTCAACTGTTTCCAACATTGATCATTAGAAGAATCAGCATAGGATCTGAAGGATCATGTGATACTGAAGACTGGAGTAGTGATGCTGAAAATTCAGCGTCGCTATCACAGGAATAAATTACAATTTAAAATATATTAAAATAGAAAATAGTTATTTTAAATTATAATAATATTTCACAATATTACTGTATTTTTAATTAAATAAATGTAGCCTTGGTGAGCTTAATTTTAACGACCCCAACTTTTTTTATATAGGCCTAAACATTTAACTTAGTTCATTTAATGTCTCTAATGCAACAAAGATTTGTATATGTGGTTTTAGTTGGTTCTAAATTTTGTCCTAAATAAATAATAAAAAAAACCTGAAGATTTCTGTGTTCTCACACAGCTCAACAAACAATGTGAGTATGCACATTAGTAAATAAGACCCAGTGATTGTTGTGCTTAAAGGGCATCACAAAGTAACATTCTGAGAGTGTCCTATGTGAATGATATTAATGACAAATTCAACAAAACTGAAATAATCCAATTCAAAATAAAGAGTGTACCTGTCTCGTTCAGGTGAATTGGAATTAGAACCTGGTCTCAGACAGTTGGTACTAGCACTTCTAACCCTGTCAAGAGAGGGCTGTAGATCACTAGGGTCACAACATGCCATCCAATGGAGAAAGAAGAAGGAAAAAAGGAAGATGACAAAGAACAAAAAAGTTAGGTCCAAAATAAAATGAAAAGCAAACCTGTAAGTCTTAAGGGGAGGAAGTCAAGAGAGCTGCTAAAATGTGGTGAGTGAGATAATGGTTGAATTTTCTGCAAACATTCTGAATGAGGAGCTGCTGGCTCTTGGGAGCTGTTGGATGTTTGATGTTGTTTTATATATATATATATATATATATATATATATATATATATATATATATATAATTGGGTTTAGGGTTGACATGTTCGACCCCTTACCTAATGGTGATCTTGTCTGTGAACCTAAGAACTCGACGTGTGACTGTACGTTGAGTGGCAGTGACCACAGACAGCCGTGACTTTGACTTAAGGCATGCAGGAAGTGTTAAGCTGAACACAAACGAAAGTCCAACAAGTGCAATCAAATGCAAGCATAAGTTTAAAAAAAAACAACATTATAAAATATAATCACATGACCATGTTTTCTGTGGAGACCTGTTGGATGTTTAACACTGTGTCACATCCAAAGAGAATGCTAAAGGATAGCTTTCTCCAGGAATTACAGACCTACTTGGTTTGGACAGACAAATAGCTTGTCCCATCGCGTCTGGTTAAGACACACCATAAGATGTTTATAGCTAACACTGATTTACTTTCTAACTCTTCAAATAAATTGTATCTTTTAAATTACAGATGCTACTTTAAACATCCACAGAAACCAGAACGCCACAGTCAGATAGAAAGCACTCACATTTATTTACCATCTTAACATCTAACAATGGCAGATTCCAACACGATTGTCTGTATTTCAATCTCCAGCTCAATGACTACAATACTACACTATGTGTTTGCATGTCATATGATGATGTTGTTGAAAATACAAATATGCTGTTTTTATGGACCCTCGTGAAAAAGCAGCACACTTTAGCATACTTATACCAGAAATAATAATCTTTAAAAACGACATACTTAAGTGTGAACTGAATGTGAAGTTGTCATACATTTTAATTACAATTAAATAAAAAATTATGGTAACACTTCAGTATAGGGACCAATTCTCATTATCAACTAGTTCCTTATTAGCATGACTATTATTGTAAGGTCTGTTTTGGGTTTTGTTTCAGGTTCTTGTTTTCATATCTTTTATTTTGAAGTTCTGTTATGGTTCCTGTTTGTGTCATGCTTCCCTTGCCCTCATGTCTTCTTGCTATTGGTTCCCATGTACAATGTGTCATGTTCTGATTGGTTGTCTTTAGTCATGTGTCTTGTTTCCCATTGGTTGTTTCATGTCATGTGACCCTCTCTGTTAACTTTAAGTAGCCATGTTTTTGACATTGTTGCCTTGTCGTGTATGCGGGTGTAACCTGCTGTCGGTGAGTTTAGTTGTTTCATACCACGTCTAGTCTGTTCATGCCATGCCAAGTCTGTTTCATGTCAAGTCTGTTCAAGTCAAGTCTTCGTTTGGATTATGTTTGCACTTTGGATCACGTTGTAAATAAACTGCACTTGGGTTCATCACTACGCTCGCCTTCAGTGGACTCCTCGTTACAGAATACACGACCAAAACCATGAACCCAGCAGTTACACGTCTCCTCTGCCTGCGTCAAGGCGGCCGGGCTATAGAGGAGTATGTGGCCAATTTTTGTGAACTTTCTCACTATGTGGATTTTAATGACGTGTTGCTTAAAGACATTTTTCGTTCCGGTGTCGACGAACCCCTACGTTCAAGTCTACCAGGGGGAACTATTTGTTGGTCACTGGAACGATATATTGACTTTGTTCTTTTGTTGGCTGGGTCACCTCTTACTGTGGGGATTGCGGATGAGGAGCTCTGCAGTCCTACAGTACCCACCTCATCGGAGTGTCTTCATACCCCTACTGTCACGTCTGGAGTTATTCACGTCATGCCTGCTACTCCTAAGCCTGCTCACATCAGGTCTGCCACGCCAAGGTCTGCTCACGTCATGTCTGCCACGCCAAAGTCTGCTCACGTCATGCCTGCTGCTCCAGGACCTGCTCAAATCACGCCAGTTAAGTCAAAGTTTATTCCTGTCATGTCAACCAAGTCACAGTCTGCTCACATCATGTCTGCCAATCCAGAGTCTGCTAACGTCATGTCTGCTACCCCAGGGCCTGCTCACGTCATGCTGGCTACTCAGGAGATTCATCATAACATGGCTGCCATTGAAGAGCTACATCGCAAGATGGCCGCCACTCGAGAGTCTCTTGAGAAAATGGCCGCCGTTCTCAAGTCTGCTCACGTCATGCCTGCCAAGCCAGCGTCTGCTCACGTCACGCCTGTCAAGCCAGCGTCTGCTCACGTCACGCCTGTCAAGCCAGCGTCTGCTCACGTCACGCCTGTCAAGCCAGCGTCTGCTCACGTCACGCCTGTCAAGCCAGCGTCTGCTCACGTCACGCCTGTCAAGCCAGAGTCTGCTCACGTCATGCCTGTCAAGCCAGAGTCTGCTCACGTCATGCCAGAGCCCGCTCACGTCACGCCTGTCAAGCCAGAGCCCGCTCACGCCACGCCTGTCAAGCCAGAGCCCGCTCACGCCACGCCTGTCAAGCCAGAGCCCGCTCACGCCACGCCTGTCAAGCCAGAGCCTGCTCACGCCACGCCTGAGTCCCCGGCCAAGATGGCCGCCACGCCTGAGTCCCCGGCCAAGATGGCCGCCACGCCTGAGCCTTGTCACGTCACTGCTGTCACCAAAAATTCCCCTAAGGATTTTTTTGGGGGGGGCTATAGTACCCAAGCTCCTGCGGATGTGGAGCTTGGGCCAGGACTGATCGCCAGTGTGATGGACCCACCACTGATGTCGGTGCGAGCAGCTGGCATCCCCAGGGCCTCAGCACTGGCTATCACAGAGACTGTTCCCCTGACCTCAGTGCTTCCTATTATGGCGGTCGCCATTTTGAGTGTGTGGGCTGCACACTGCTCTCCTGAGGCCTCTCCTGTCCACGAGTCTGCTCCAGAGGCCTCTTCTGTCCACGAGTCTGCTCCAGAGGCCTCTTCTGTCCACGAGTCTGCTCCAGAGGCCTCGTCTGTCCACGAATCTGCTCCTGTGCCTCCAGAGGTGGCGGCTTCTGCTGCAGAACCTCCAGAGGAGGCGGCGTCCACTGCAGAACCACCAGAGGTGGCGGCTTCCGCTGCAGAACCTCCCAAGGTGGTGGCGCCCACTTATGAACTCATGGTCTGTCTTGTCACGGCCACAGAGGCCGTCCATGAACTCACGGTCTGTCCTGTCACGGCCACTGAGGCCGTTCCTGAACTCACGGTCTGTCCTGTCACGGCCACGGAGGCCGTTCCTGAACTCACGGTCTGTCCTGTCACGGCCACTGAGGCCGTTCCTGAACTCACGGTCTGTCCTGTCACGGCCACTGAGGCCCCTGCTCCACCATGGCTCCCTGCTCTGCCTGCTCCGCCATGGCCCCCTGCTCTGCCTACTCCGCCATGGCCCACTGCTCCGCCATGGTCCCCTGCTCTGCCATGGCTTCCTGCCCCGTCTGTTCTGCCATTGCCCCATGCTCCAGGCCCGCCTTTGCTCCACGCTCCAGGTCCTGTTCCCCTTCACGGGCCTGGCCCTCCATCCCTCCCCCAGTTCCACCTCCGCTCCACCACCCTCCTGGACTGTTTGGGTTTTGTTTGGGTTGGGTGTTTTGTTAGGGCGTCAGGAGCCGCCCTTAGAGGGGGGGATCTGTAAGGTCTGTTTTGGGTTTTGTTTCAGGTTCTTGTTTTCATATCTTTTATTTTGAAGTTCTGTTATGGTTCCTGTTTGTGTCATGCTTCCCTTGCCCTCATGTCTTCTTGCTATTGGTTCCCATGTACAATGTGTCATGTTCTGATTGGTTGTCTTTAGTCATGTGTCTTGTTTCCCATTGGTTGTTTCATGTCATGTGACCCTCTCTGTTAACTTTAAGTAGCCATGTTTTTGACATTGTTGCCTTGTCGTGTATTAACGTTGTAACCTGCTGTCGGTGAGTTTAGTTGTTTCATACCACGTCTAGTCTGTTCATGCCATGCCAAGTCTGTTTCATGTCAAGTCTGTTCAAGTCAAGTCTTCGTTTGGATTATGTTTGCACTTTGGATCACGTTGTAAATAAACTGCACTTGGGTTCATCACTACGCTCGCCTTCAGTGGACTCCTCGTTACAATTATTAACATTTTGGCTGTTTATTAGTACTTCTAAAGCATATATTCTACATCCCTAATCCTAACAAATACCTAAACTTAACAACTACCTTACTAACTATTAATAAGCAGCAAATTAGGAGATTATTGAGGCAAAAGTCAATGTTAATGGTTTGTTAATAGATATAAAGTGTGACCAAAATTATGTTATTGCGTTATAGTTTAAATTTATATTAATGCAATTAGCCAAAATTTAGAGTGCTTACTTAATAGGACTGAAGTACATCTTTATATGGAATGTTTTATGCACTTCTATTGTCTTTGAAATCTGGTCGAAGTGTACCGCTGAATATACTGACAAGCATTTATGGAAAACTATAATATACTCAGTCATTTCTATGTCATTTGTATATCATGTATTTAAATATATTAAATATATAAAAGTTGTAATATAATATCTAATAACACACCACAGTTAAAATTAGTCATCTACTTCACAAGTGCTTTAGTATGTTACAGCAAAATAAGTGTACTTCTTTAAGGCACAACAAATTATTAAAACAATGATTTAAAATTTACTTCAAAAGTAAAACTTTTAATATGACACGTAGGCTATAATTTTTAACAGTGTACTTAAGCATGTTAAAAAAACAGTTTTAAAATTGTACTCTCTTTAAGTACAATTAACTAGCCTTTAATTATCATATGATCTTTTAAAAGCATATATGTTAAAAGTATTACAAGTATATTTTAAAAATATACTTTTTTAAGTATAAGTGCACATTCAATACAATTAAGTGCGCTTCAAGGGAAACCAATATTACTCTCCCTTTTAATAGTAAATCATGAACAAACATTATCATGCACATCCAGTTTAATGGTTTTGTTGAGTGAAAAAATACTGTCAGACTTTGACAATGCTAAAAAAACACATATGTGACCATGGACCACAAAACCAGTCTTAAGTGTCAATTTTTCGAAATTGAGATTTATACAGCATCTGAAAGCTGAATAAATAAGCTTTTCACTGATGTATGGTTTGTTAAAATAGGACAATATTTGGCTGAGATACAACTATTTGAAAATCTGGAATCTGAGGGTGCAAAAAAATTAAAATATTGAGAAAATCGCCTTAAATTTGTCCAAATGAAGTTCTTAGCAATGCATATTACTAATCAAAAATGAAGTTTTGATATATTTACGGTAAGAAATTTACAAAATATCTTCATGGAACATGATCTTTACTTAATATCCTAATGATTTTTGGCATAAAAGAAAAATCAATCATTTTGACGCATACAATGTATTTTTGGCTATTGCTACAAATATACCCCAGCGACTTAAGACTGGTTTTGTGCTCCAGAGTCACATATTTCTGATATTGCATTAGCTAATCCATAATAAAAGTGCTCTGGAGATCTGAGTGAGTTTGAGCGTCACAGATGCTATAAAATCTTCATTAGTCAGAAAGGATGCCATGGCTTAAATGTTCGTTTTTGGCCGCCTTACCTGTAAATATCCTTATGAATTCCATTGACTAATAAAGGCATCTTGGGAGGCAGAGTGCTACTGTACTTAGATGAACTCCTGCCAACCCTGCATTAACATGCAAGCATGCAAGATGGAAACAAACGATGTATCAAAATCACAGCTGTGGTTAGTCCACTCAAACAGCAAAAGAATGGCAAAGGTCACACATGCAAACATGCAAAGATACTCCAGAGGCAACTCCCTCATTCTAGATCATTTTTTTCCCTGTCAAACAAGCTCAGAATTGAATCGAGGTCAGTAACGAACAGAATAAAAATAAATGTGTCAAAATGACACTTGAGCAAAATGAGATTGTTATTTTCAGAAAGCAAACGCTTGTCGTGGCGAGGTATTCGTCTTTTAGGCTGTACGCCAAAAGCAAGTGGAAAGTTCCGCTTGTAATGTTTCTTGTCAACGAGCTGCTCTGAAATATTAGAGTGGAGAGGCGAAGAGTTTGACAAGAAGCGTTCAGGAGAGAGAAACTGGCTTCAACGCTCAGCGCTGTTTTAATTAAATGGAATAAACTTCAGGCTAGGCGAAAGAAAAAGATACAAGGAGTCTTTTCGGAATGAAAATGATATTACCGGTTCTTATGACACCAAGATAGTAATATTGATTTACAGATTAATCTGAATACAACAATAGTATAATTTACAGATTGGTGGTTCAATTCTGGCCTTTTCTTTACCTTTGGGTGTGCAGACACTCTGCGCTTCTACCCCGCATTGATCTGTGTATCAAGACGACCTCACTGCAATTACCATGGAGATGGAGGACACATAGGAAAATAAACAAAAAAACAAAGCAGACCAATAAACGAGCAAACATAAAAGAAAAAATGGGCACCAGTAAGTGAGTTAGAAGAGGAAGGGTAACAACCTTTAAAGCCAGAACAATACACAAAGGTTAAAAAAGACGTGTTTTCCTGTACGATCATCTCTATCCATACAAACCATTCAGTGGCATTCAATCCGTTCAAAAACACTCAGTCACATGTGGTTTGGCTTTAACCCACCTTCGGAAAATGGTGCAAGTCCTTTGTAGATTAGCAAGCCTCGAAAACGACATTTCTCTTTCCAAAAACTCATTTTAATGGTGTTCCAGAAACAGTATTTTTATGGAAGTAAATGAAGGCACATGGAAGTGATTATTCTTTTAACACACAATAAGGCACACTTGTACACACTCGCTTGGGCCCGCACATTTCTATTTACCTGTCATCTACGTAATCTCTCTCTTGCACACGGGCACGATCGTGGTAGCGTGTTGGGGAACGGGATCGCCGGCTGTGCTGGACCTCATCCAGACTCCTTAGAGGGAAAGACAGAGAGAAAACAGGGTTTTAATGCAGGTTACAGTTATTTGGCAAATGATACATCCTAACAATAGGTAGGGGTGTACCTCTGTGCAGGGATATTGGCTGGGCGGGACCGTCCCCTGCTCTCTTCGTCTCTGTGTGGGGACACAGACCGTGAGCGATACTGAGTTGGCCTGATTTGTTCTGGAACCTCTAATGTCGTTGCTCGGTCTCGGTCTCTGTCCCGTTCTCTTTCTCTGTCCCGTTCTCGTTCTCTCTCTCTTGATCGGTTTTCAGTAGCTGTGATGACACAAAGACAAAAAAAAAAAGTTAAGACAAATTTTTGGAAAGCCTGTCTGGAAAATACAGATTTTGCTTATGCAGTCACTGGCCTTGCCAAACCACATTCCCCATGTTAGAACCCATCCAAAAAATAAAATGATTGACATAATATGTTAGACCATATCTAACAAAACATGCCAGATAATTAAAATACCTTGTTCATTCTCCTTATATCTATTTGTGAACAATATGTGCTTTTGACAGTTGGAAGCACAATTTGAGTCCGAGATATATATGAGAACACACACTACCAGTCAAATCAGTCAAATCAATATATTTATTTTTCTATTTTTGGTTATTTAATAATTTGTTTTCTACAATGACATTTTTACAACAAAGCAGAACATAACAGAACAATCTTGGCTTAGTGGCAAAACATTCATTGTTTTCAAAGAATGTACTTCTTCAAAGCAAAGCAATAAAACCCAAAGATATGTGGAGTTTTTTTTAACAGAAATTGTTTTTCACACCAGTTTTTTTCCCCCAATAAAACCACTAATATATATAACTTCATTGCTAAAATCATAGTAATAATATTTTGTCAAAATGAATAATTAATAAAAATGTAAATGTAACTTTTTAAAAAATTCAAAGTTGGTCATAAAAAACAAAACAAAACAAACAAAAAACACTGCCCTATAAAACTATATCCACTATTTTTACCATTGCAGTATGCCTACAGTATATGTGACCCTGGACCACAAAACCAGTCTTAAGTCGCTGGGGTATATTTGTAGCAATAGCCAAAAATACATTGTGTGGGTCAAAATGACTGTTTTTTCTTTTATGCCAAAAATCATTAGGATATTAAGTAAAGATCATGTTCCATGAAGATATTTTGTAAATTTCTTACCGTAAATATACCAAAACTTCATTTTTGATTAGTAATATGCTTTGCTAAGAACTTCATTTGGACAGCTTTAAAGGCGATTTTCTCAATATTTTGATTTTTTTGCACTCTCAGATTCCAGGTTTTCAAATAGTTGTATCTCCACCAAACATTGTCCTATCCTAACAAACCATACATCAATGAAAAGCTTATTTATTCAGCTTTCGGTTGATATATAAATCTCAATTTCGAAAAACTGACACTTAAGACTGGTTTTGTGGTCCAGGGTCACATATGGTTTGGAGAATGAAGTTAAGGTATGTCACAAAGGCGTTGTAACACAAAGACGGGCCATTTTCTAACTTCTACCATGCAGAAGCAAAATAAATCGTGTAGCACCACCAAGAGGAAGCAGTCCTCCAGTTTACAGTTTCTTTTCCCTCAATTTCCCATTGTGATCATGCATGTGTGATAGTGTGCATTATTCTGCAAGTCTAAACTACTATACTACAGAGAAAAGCACTGGAGACAGAACACATTTCAGATAGTTAGTGTCTCCCCCATTTAGAAGAAGCACCATTTTTATTCATTTTAAGTGCATAATAGTACAAAGTAGTTAGTTTATTAGTATGGGATGAATGAAACATGCCAGATGTGTCATGATCGGTGAACGGTGCATTGTCTCCAGCACAACAGCGGTGACTGCCGAAGGAAGGGAAGGCCTGCTATTGGTTGCTTTTCTCTTTTGGGGTACTCTAATGCACAAAGTACAGAGAAGTGCCAAGGCTGGCATTGCCTTGGCCCCTCCCACCCACCTGTGGGGACTACACCAATACCATCATCATAATCAGTTTCTGTAATACGCTGCGAGCCTGCACACACAGATACAGATATACACACAGGGATAGATGTACAGACAGACACGGAGATATAGACGTAAACGAATGCACACAAAGCACTGTTGGAATAATCCATTGTTAGGCAAGCAATAAAATAACATACTAAAATATGTCTTGTGGATACACTGTACCCATGGGCCACACTCCTACACACTAACTCACAGGCAGCACGGTTCAAAAACATACCTCCGCATGAACGTACAGACAAAACATGAAAAACCCTGAATATTGCAAGACAATGCCAAACATATTAATGAGACTAGATGAATTCCAGGACCTTGACCTAAAAGATATGTTGATGTTTAACTAATGTTTAATGATTGTCCTTCACCTACTTATATATAGTTTAGTAATTGTGAAATTATGATAATATCTCTGGCTTGACTTAACATCTTAGAAAGTGAAGGAATACTTCATCTATTTTAATCGAAATGCCCACAACCTCTTCAGCTTTTTGTAAATCTGTGAAACACTGAGTGGGCGATTTCACTAAACGATTGTGCCACGCAACTGAGCAGCATTTCAACGCAAAATTCTTATTCATATACTCACAATTAAGCAGAATCAGGGATGTGTTTAGAGTTTTGGGGGTCACGTTCCAGTGGCCCAATGTATTTGCATGGTGCCTAAATATGCTGAGCAGAATGTCCACTGCTGTTCAAAAGTTTGGGGTCAGTTTGGGATTTTTAAAAAAATATTAATACTTTTATTCATCAAGAAAATATCTATTCATTAAAGAATCCAGAAAAAAATCCAGAATCCAGGTTTCCACATGTTGTCAACATTGATAATAATAAGAAATGTTTTTAAGCACCAAATGAGCATATCTGAATGATTTCTAAAGGATCATGTGACACTAAAGAATAGAGTAATGATGCTGAAAATTCAGGTTTGCCATCAATGGAATAAATTACATTTTAAAATACATTAAAATAGTGATTTTAAACTGTAATGATATTTCACAATATTACTGTTTTACTGTATTTTTCATCAAGCAAATGCAGCCTTTGCATAAAAGATTTCTTTCAAAAACATCTCATCGACATCAAAATTTTGAATATTATTGTATAAAGCTGCTGCACCATGCATATTTAAATTAGGTCGCCATCATACGTTTTTGGGCAAACACACCTGCTTTCTATCCAAATGAGGCTAATTAACTATTACCGAGTCATGAACAATTGAAGGTACAAATATTTGTGTACATTTTCTATTGATCACAGCAGCAGTAATTTTTCAAATTATGATCAAGTGATGGAGAAGAGCGTTTTAATTGGACACACGTCCAATTGCTGATAGCTCACAGCGCTTGCAAATAAACAGCAGGATCGACAGATGAAATTAAAATCATTCTTACTAAATTCCTCCCTGTAAGAGAAAAAGCACTTGAACACAAAGTGATTCAGTGTGTTCAACACTTTCAGGTCACATCCCCACTGTGAGACCTTCCACTTACGCTGCAGCTTTTTGGTGGGTGTTTCTGTGTGACCGTGTCTGCGGGGCAGGTATGGCGAAGGGCGCGGCAGTGGGATGGAAGAGACGTCATGTGTCTGCAACTTGTACCAATGAGGCTTGTCATCCAGCAGGGCAGTCTCCAGCTCGATTAGGATCTAGGTTCAAAGAGAGGAGAAACCGCAGACAGTCAGGTGTGATACTGTACCAATGTTTTCAGAGAGCAATTCATGCTGTAAATAAATGGACAAAGTTAACATATGCTTCATACTTCTCCCAGAAAGTCACTCTCCTCATCTTGTATTCTGGGTTGGTCCCAAACAGTCATCTCCAGCATGTGTTCTCTGAAATCCCGGTGATGGACATGAGAGTACACAAATGTCTGGTTCCACTTGGGCTCCAGACTTTTCTTTACTGTCTTCGTCCTTCTCTTGCTCTTATCGCTAAAGTAAAACACATATAACATTACAACAAGAACATTAAAACTATTAAAAGTGCTTGATGCACATAACAGCAAAAAAAAAAAAAAAATCAGAAATTTATTGGAAAATCTGTTTGATCTACACTTTTTTAATGATTTTCTTTAAAAAGATTTTTTGTGTTCTGTATTTTTTTTAAAGAAGTCTCACCAAGGCAGCAGCATTTATTTGATCAAATACAATGTAAAAATAGTAATATTCTGAATTATTATTGCAATGTGAAATATATATTGCTAAAAAATAATTGCTATTTTAATATATTTTAAAATGTGATTTCACATGTAATAGCGAAGCTGAATTTTCAGTAGCATGACTCCAGATTCAGTATCACATGATCGTTCATAAATTGTTCTACACCTATATTTTCTGCTCAAGAAACATTTCTTATTATATTATTAATGAGCAGTTGTGCTGCTTACTAATTTTTTTTTTTTTTGGTGAATAGAAACACTAAATGTCTTTACTGTCACTTTTGATCAGTATAATGTAGTTTAATATTGCCATTTCCTAAATAAAAGCATTAATCTAATTTTTGAACAGTAGTGTACAGCGTTGTCACAATAAAAAATGTCTTTAGTCGATACAATACCAAATTGCTTGACTAAAACTAACCCCACAGGAAACATCTAATATACCTTCTATCGGGCAGGAAGTACATTTTGACATAGGGGTTTCTGGGTCGTCCATCTGACCTGGGTGGCAGGTCTATAGCCTGCAATACGTTCACTATCAGCTGATGGCCGACCTTATCGTACCACATTTTCACCTGCAAGACATAAATACATAAACAGCGAATGAACAAACACTCTAAGCACAACATTGTGAATGTACATACTTAAGTATGTACTGACCGACAGCTGTCCAGGCAGTAGCTGAGGGGCATCTCTAAGACCACTTGGGCTGGATGGGGACAAAACAGATATAGAGGGTCTTTCCATCTTCTGTGATTCGAAGGAACTTGAACCTGCTGCAGAGGGACAAGAAAAAACAAGTGTTTAAAAAAATCAGTATTTAAGAGTTCACAATTGATTCATGAATAATTTGATTCGGTACATACTAGATTCTAATGGAGGGTGTGATGTTTCTGGTATTCGTGGTATATCACTGAAAAAAAGATCACAAACCCATACATTAGTTGTCAAGTACACAACTATTCAAAAGTTTGTGTGGGTAAGATATTTATAAAATAAGTCTTGTATGCTCACCAAGGCTGCATTTATTTATATAAAATACAGTAAACTAGGATTAATATTGTAAATATTATTATATTTTAAAATAACTGTGTCTATTTTAATGTTTTAAAATGTAATTTATTTCTTTGATGGAAAAGTTACATTTTCAGCAGCCATTACTCCAGTTATCAGTGTCACATTATTCTGTAGAAATCATTGGAATATGCTGATTTAGTGCTCAGGAAATATTTCATATTATTATTAATATTGAAACCAGTTCTGCTGCTTAATATTTTCCATGGGAACCATTATACACTTTTTTCAGGATTCATTCAAGAATACAAAGTTCAAAAGAACAGCATTTATTTAAATAGAAATCATTTGTAACGTTATACATGTCTTTATATCCACTTTTGATCAATTTAATGCATCCTTGCTGAATAAAAGTATTAATTTATTTTTGTAAAAAAAATTAATTAATTAAAAAAATAACTTACTCTAACCATTTGAATGGTAGTGTATTTGGTCATTTAAGCCACATTTAATGTATGAATATTTTTGTATTATACAAGAAAATATCATATATAGTGTCATTTATTTTGAAGCAATATAGCACAAACATGCATTTGACATTTGTTAAGATTTAAATGTGACCCTGGACCACAAAACCAGTCTTAAGTCACTGGGGTATTTGTATACAGTTAATTGTATGGGTCAAATTATCGACTTTTTTATAAACTGGCTGACATTAAGTGTTTTGATCATGTTCCATGAAGATATTTCGTAAATTTCTTACGGTAAATATATCAAAAATCATTTTGATTAGTACGTGCATTGCTAAGCATTATTTGGGAGGTGATTTTCTCAATATTTTGATTTTTTTGAACCCTTAGATTCCAGATTTTCAAATAGTTGTATCTCAGCCAAATATAGTCCGATCCTAACAAACCATACATCAATGGAAAGCTTATTTATTCAGCTTTCAGATGATGTAGAAATCTCAATTTCGAAAAATTGACACTTAAGACTGGTTTTGTGGTCCAGGGTCACAAATGATAAAATGTTCAATAAATTGTTTAAAATATTTTTGACAAGTTTGTTTTCAGAGAAGCTCAAGTATAATTTGTTTAGCAGATATTTTACATCCAATTTAGGTGTCCAAATATTCTGGACACACTGACAAATAGTTTAAAGTCAAACATCATCAGCCAGAGGTTACAGAAGGTGGTTGTGCTTCACAAGCTCTTTATAAGGGCTTTAGGGACAGAAGACAGAAGCAAATGAGGAGAGAATTCAGAGATGAGGTCCAAAAAAAAACAATCACAGCACCTCTTAAGACTGTGTTTTACTTGCAGCTAAGATTTATACACCCTTTGCGAGTGTTTGGAGAGAAATCAATGAGTACATCTTTTTAAAGAGGTGGGAGGACAGAGCAAAGGAGAGTATAATGGCTTACAGTGAAAACTAAACACAACACAAAGTTAAACATCTATCGCACAGCTATTCAACTGCCTCTAGAGACTTCAAACACTCCTGTTTAATAATTGGTCCAACTAGAATAAATTCTTTAAGGGGTCATGAAATGGAGAATCAAAATGTTCTTGATGAAAAACTACTATAGTAATTTATAGTAAATACTATAGTGGTTTTGAACCATACTATAGTAAAGTACTTGATTTAATTTGTTGTGGTAATTCTATAGTTGCTGTGGTAATATAACAACTAGTAATAAAAAACAAATGACTTTACCCAGCACTGTACTACGTTTTCCACAACTATAGGGTATATTATGCTACAATACACTGCCGTTTACTGTAGTAAAAACTAAAGTATACTACAGTATTGATTACAGTTTATCAGTTCACTATAGTTAATACTACAGTATGCTGTAGCATTCATTAACAAAGTGTTGTAAATACTATAATATATACAGTATAATACACTTTACTATAGTATGGTTCAAAAACACTATAGTATTTACTATAAATTACTATAGTATTTTTTCATGTGGGTATTTACACATAAGAGGTTGATCTACAAGAAATAAAAAAAATGTGATTTTCAAAACTAACTCCCCATTTTAAAATAGGATTTTTTTTACCTTTCTAAAACACCAGGATTTGAAATCAGGAGAATTGTGATGTCACAATTCACCTCTATACGTGTCATCATTGTATATAATCCGAGGAGGTGTGTTATGAACAACTCATGTCTGTCATAATGAATATAATGATACATCAATGATGCTTCTGTTAGGTAAAGAAAGACAAAAATCTTTTGATGCAAAAATCTTTATTAACTTTATAAACTAACCTCAAGAAACAGAATATAAAAATAGAAATAACCAGTTGTATTTAAATTATGACTATTTTTGTAGACAAAACCAAACTAAGATTATAAGTGCACTGCAGGAACCATTAAAAAATAATTTACAGAATGCATTTAATGACCGTTTTAAAAATGGTTTGGCTGCTTTGCCTTTAGTTAACCGAGTGTCAGATATCCAGTAAGGTGTGTGAAGGACGACTTACCCTATTGGCCTTGATACTATTAACTCGACTTGTGGCTGTGTTTGGGAATTCAAGATGATATTGTAAACTTCTTTCTTCGTTAATCCAGGTAATGATTTACCATTCCACTGAAGCACCTCATCACCTACAAACAGCCAAAATGTGTGTTGTCACATTAAATTCCTGCACACATCTGAGGACAACCACCATTAAATTCTTAAAATAGAAATTTCACTGATTAAACACACTCATTAAACATTTTCAAAATGTCTGAGGATTAAATGCATTATTAAATTAAATTCAATTAGGACTGTTAATTAAATGTGCTAATAGCACAGTAAATTACGCAAATGCTGTATTTTCCCTCTCATCAGAGTAATTTGTGTTTATCTGTGTTTATTCATTTTGTCACGATAATGAAAAATCTTCATTTGGGGTCTTTTCTGTGTGAATACAGATATATGCCAGTGGTTTTCCAAGGACCCCCATTGCCCACAACATTATTCAAAACCTCCTAGTTTCTCTACAAAAGAAAATATCTTTCAGGGTTTCCACTCTTTTTAAACAATGACTTCACATGACTTTTGTGATTTAATGGATAAGAGTTTTTACAAATATTTTTACTCACAATTTCTACCTGCCTGGTCAAATATTTTAGATGAATATTACTTATGAAAAAAACAGGTGTTTTAAGATTTTATTAATTTACATGACTTAATTTAAAATTCTCATATATCCAGGTTTTCCAAGACTGTCAAAAAACAAAGAGAGAAACAAAGAGGGTGACTTATATACAAAATCTTGATATTTATTTATTTTAACTTATTTTAATGCTTGTTTTATCTTATTTTAAATCTTCTGAAGTCATCTTGAGGCCTCATTAGAAGTTTGCTTGTGGGCACTGGTTCTGGTCGAGAACCACTAATATATGCATCCATACATGATTAATTTGCTAAATCAGTAAAGTAATTTGCTTGATTACACTGTTTAATCAATTAACAGTCCTAGTTATGTAAAACTGAGAGAAACTGAGAGAAGTTCTGGACTCACCAGCCCGTAGATGACCCACCACATCAGCTAAACTACCTTTCTTGACTTTGGTGATGAAGGCCCCAAGTCTCCCAGTTTCTGTAATCTTCCCCCCGACCACCTGTACCCATGCAAATCATTTAAAGATGGGTAAAGTCTACAGAGAATTAATAAATGGCAGTACATTGTGTGTGTGTGTTTTCATCTCTTGTACATGGTCCATGACATGGTGTAGTTGTTGTCTTCATAACAGTCAGGAGAGGAACTTGTGTTTATACAATATGTTTATGTGAGTTGCTCTCCCCTCACCTTTAGCCCTAGCAGAGCCCCAGCCTCTTTTGGCATGGCTGTTCGCTTGCTCAAAGTGATTCGGCCAATTAAATGATCACCTTCCTTGGAGGGCTGCCATGTAACCGGATGCTAAAGAGAAGAAGGCAGAGATTAATCTCATCAGAGAAAAGACCATTACATTACATCAAACCCTTACTTCACCGTCACACTCATGCGCATTCACACACACAGACACAACCAGGGTCATTACAGCTAACAGAAACTAAAATCAAAACCAAAAAAAAAAACATTTTCATTTAGTTTCACTTCATGTACTTAAATAATATACTAAAATTGAAATTAAAATGGAAAAAGCTACATTTTCTTCTAAAAAAAAAAAAGATCACATTGTGGAAGTGAAATGGTCAGTGAACATCAATGTGTGTTGACTTTAAATGATTGAAGCATAATGTAGGAATGACTTACATGCCATGCAGTGGGGTCCAGTGGACAGCACTCCCAGTCCCCTAAAAGACACACACACACACACACACACAAAGTTCATAGAGTTACACTGTACATATGCTGACTATGTGAGCTGCCACCATAAACTAGCCAGAGTCCATTTCTAACCTGCTCTGTTTACGCTTAATGAATATCTGAGCCCCAAAAGGGCACCTGCAGCCAAGATCTCGTGCTAAAATATGTTCTGCTTTGACCCACCTGCAGTGCAAGAGGGAGCATGAGTGTTTGTGAATATATGTTTAAGAGCTACATTTAGTCCCCAGACAGTGGAAGCAAATGCTGACACCAAAGCTGAATACACACTCCCACACACAGACACACACAAACACACAGGTACAAACGGACAGTCTCAGCGCTTTCCATGACGTTGGCCTTCTATTTACTGTTGGCATGTTATATGGATGAATGCCTTGTACATACGGGTTTCTGGGCTGTTTTCCGGTTATTTTTGAGCACCTGGGGTGTCTTGAGCATGACGCACAGAGAGTGTGAAGAGTGCTCAAATTGTCATCCGAAAAACAAAAATAGATTGTAAAAATTAAATGTCGCTATAGACATCAGATTTGAATTACTTCCAGTCAGCTTTTAAAAGGTTCAAAATAAAAGTGTGATGTATACTTTCGGTTGGCCAGTAGCTTTTATATGGACAAATGTTCAATAAATAATAAGTGGTATTTACTAGAGAAGCATCACTTTTATTGCTGATGCTTTTTTTAAAAACCTTGTAAATGATGAAACTGACAAAAAAATCCCACATATTTGCTTTGAAGACTTAAATATAGATTTGGGGATGGGCTCTTCTGATTCAAAATCACTAAAAACACCTTAGAAACACAAAACCCATACACTTTTATATAGATTAATATATACACAAATACTGGTCACTTTACAACATGACTCATCCAGTACAATTTTTAGAGTGAAAAGCATTGATTTTATAAAGTAGCTTCAGTTAGTGAGGCATCTGATTAAAAAAAAAAAAGGTTCAGGGCTCCAAAACAAGGAAAAAAGAAACCTTGAGACCTGGATAGCTTACTTACAAGTATGTCAGGGAATCTTCATAGGCTACTTTTTTAAGGAAGGCTGCTGCTTCACTGTCTAACCTAGTTCTGAGCAGGGTTGTCCTATAAAAAGTTACTCTAAATAAAAATGTTAAACTCTGGAAAGCAACAAAATTCAACTATCACTCCTGAAAGTTTTAACAGCTAAAAGAAAACACCCCAGAAAAACATTTTCAGCACAAAAAAAACATGTATAAATCATAATCAAATGCCATGAAGCAATATTAAGTAGAAGAGGTTGGCATGAAGTATTAGCTGTCTAAGGGTATAAATGTTTAATATATTGCTTGTTGCACGGTGGATTGGTCCCCTGTATAGGCTTTTATCTAAGCCTTGTACTTCTCATTCATATGACCTCCAAAATATAGTGCTTAGCAAATAAATATTTCATTAGTACATAGTTTCACATTGCAACATAAAATATTTCTTTAGTACATAGTTTCACACTGCAACATGCAGTATGTTGCATTACTCTACTTCTAATGATTCTAACTTTCCAAAGCAACAACAAAGAAATCAAATCTAATAAATATCAATCTCTGCTCAAGATTTTGTACCCAGTTCTGTGCAACTGAAAAACAATATTTTGAGTTTAAAGTTCAAATTATAAATCCATTCTTTGGCCATTAATAACAGAACTAATATACTATCTTTAAATAACAAAAGTATGTCAACTTGAATTATTCAGTTCCTATTCTTTAGAAGAGTCGATTCTCTTACCTGTTGTTTCTGTTGAACCTGATGAAATGTTGCACTGATAAGAGCAAGCTTGTGTTCTGCTTAACCTCTTCTCAATCTCCTGTTCTCCAATTTTTAGTCTCTCATTCCATCTCCTATAGTCTGTCTTTCCTATTCAACTCACAATGTTTACATTTCACCCCTGGCTTGTGCTAATACACTGACCTTTTAAGTCTGTGTTCAGTCAGTTTGCCAGGCTAACAGCACAGTGCAATGTGAATAACCTCCTCTCTGTCACACCCCAACCTTCATCCAGTCAAAACCAGTGAACAATTTTTCTGTGCATACCATCATCATAAATGGCTGATACACTGTAAAATACTCTTATTAAAGGTGCAATAGGTGATTGTTGTCACCCCCCACCCCAAGCTCTGCATATTTTGTATGTCTCGCTTTTGTAACCAGCTCGTTAGAAAAGAGCTCTGTGCATGAACTGTGTTCCGATTGACATGCTCACTACACGGTGTTCTTTGCTCCCTACTCCCTGAGCAGGGGAAATATGTTGAAGTTTACTTCACTTCGGAACATTCATTCACAGTGTCTTCACGCACAGACGAAACTTACTAGAAAGTGACATAATATACCTCTGTAAATAAAACTATTTCAATTTATGTCTCGCACAATTTAATGCCCTTTGTATGGAACATATATAAGCTCGCTTCAAACTGGAATCATGGCGGAATATCCGGTGATGTCCACTTCGCAGGGCACTTACGGTCGAATAGAATAAACCTTGCACAAGATAAGAGATACAAATGAAATGTGCAGAACAGGGGGGGAGGGGGGTTTGTGGAGGATCGCTGATGCAGCCTATTGTAGTAATGTTGTCTCTGGTATTCTGGTCTGTGAGCGTATATGGGTTCAGGGGACGTGGCTTTGGACAGCGATTGCAGGGAGGGTGGTGCAGGGGATCAATGCTGTTCTTTTCAACTTTCTATTTACCAAAGAATCCTGAAAAAAAATCTGCAAAACTACTTCCGTACAACTATTTTTCAACATTGATAATGATAAGAAATGTTCCTTGAGCACCAAATCAGCATTTTAGAATGATTTCTGATCCTACATTTTTAAACAGTACTGTATATATAACATGTCAAATGATTTTTTTTTAAAGAAATCAGTGTTTTATAAAATGTTTTATAAACCTGTCTGCACTGATAGCCTCGTGGGCAGCACGCCGACATATAGCGCTGTTGCACTTTGGGCGTCGAGAGTTTGAATCCCAAAAATAATCAATTAATTGATTACTTTACTTATTTATTTTAAAGCTTTTCTGAATCATGGAGGTTAGTGTTAATGCAAACACTTGATAAAATATATAAATTACACAAAAGCAGGTATCCATCTGACCCACCTCTCTCACTGACGCTCTCAATCTCCACATCTTCACAACTGGTGTATTCCGGTGTCGAACCGGCCTCTTCCTCCGAACTGCTGACAGACAACTGCCTCTTGTTTCCTCCCCGTTTGCTCTTGTAGGGGCGGGGCGGGGGCGGTCGTAAAGATTCCGATTGGTCAGAGCTGAGCGAATCATTGCGCAGCATGCTCTCAGCTTTTTGTCGTTTCGATTTGCGCAACAGCGCAGCCGAGCCGGGGTCCAGGTGGCTCGGCTGCAACTTCCTGTCCCATTCCTGAGGCTCCCTGAGCTCAGGTGGGCCTGCAGGCATGGCAAGGCCCATCTTGAACCCCGGAGCTGGCGGCTGTGGGGTGTGGTTCGTTTTAGGAGGAGGACCCTGCACAACAGGCGCACTCTGCAAACCTGTAACCCCCGCGGTCCTCTCTGGGGCGTAGGCCTGCTGCTGGCCCTCCAGCGAGGCCTGCCGCCCATCTGCCCATCTCCGTGCACCTCTGTTGTCCTGCATCTCCCCTGCCTCCCTCGGCTTAGGATGCATACGTCCATCAGGCTCCGCCGGCCGGAGTTTGGCCGGATGATGAGGAGCATTTGGGTCAGTCCTGCACTGTTCCCTGGGTGGTTTCTGCTCCGCCTCAGTCCTCCTGGTCTCAGGACTGTCATGCTCCTGAGAGCGAGTCTTCATCAGTCTTCGAATTTCTCTCCGATTTTCTCCAGTATCTCGCTCTTCAGAGTGGATTTTAGTTAGGCCTCGCCGCCTCTCACCTCTTGGCCCTAGCTTGCCATTCTGATCAGAGGCTGCTGGTGGCTTTTTTCTAGAAGTCAAATAACACAGCATCACAAAGAGACATTCTTACAAACAGTCTTTCCATATTAAAAAGAACTGGATGTTTTTTTAATGAGACATCACTATGCATCAAAAATAGAAACCAAATGAGCGACACAATGTCATGATGCTTCTTGTTCGTCATGAAAATACTCGCCTAAACTGATCCGCAGGTCTGAGCTGGTTTAATGTGGTGTTCAAGCCTGGCCAAACTTCATCTAGCTGAGGTCTAGCTGGCTAAACTGGTGTTTAGCTGGTTTAGTTGGCCGGATATTTTAAGAGTGCACTCTCTTAAATACACTCTCAAAAACAAAGGTTCTTTATTGGCATTCATGGAACCTAACAAGGTTCTTTTTAGTGGAAAAAAGAATCTTTAGATTATTAACATGTTCGTCACACTAAGGAAAAAAATGAAATGGTTCTTTTAAGAACTGGTCACTGAAAGGTTCTTTGGGGAATCAAAAAATGTCTCATCACTGAGAAAACCACAGTTTGGAACCCATTTTTAAGAGTGTACTATATATACAAATAAAATGTGTCATCCAAAGCTATCAGGCAAGTTACTAAAATGTGGTTACAACAATATATCTTAACAGCAAAAAATAAACCATTTATAATTATTAAAGTCGACACTGAAATAAAACTTGTGATTATCTTCCCTATTTTATGAAACAGCTGAAACAGTGAAACAGCTACTCAAACAAGAAAAAACATAGGGTGAGACTTGATTTTGTCCATCAGGATTTGATTGGATTGTTTGCCAATTGCTGTGATCTCATTTGAGTGACAGGTTGCTGGAGGGATCATTGTACTGTTCTCGCACTGTTGCACACGTCATCAGAGGAGAGATGTTGTTGCGAGGGGGAGGGAAGTCAATGTTTTTGATTAAAGATTACAAGGGCAACTGAACTAAAAATAAATTGTGCACAGATGAATAACTTATAATAAACACTGCAATATTCCATAAACAAGTAAGAATAGTCAATTCTGACTTTAATCATTTTTTGTTCATTATAACCTTTAAAAAATATTATGGGGAAAAAGTTACTTTTCTTGATTTTGTATTGAAGGAGCAAGAGGCTGAAGTGTACCTTTCTTGTGGAGGCTCACTACGTGAGCGCGATGACGGCGTGTCAGCTGGCCCTGTGGAAGGGCCTTTTCTGGGGTCGGTCGGGGCATGTAGCTGGGTGTCATGGGCAGTGGAAACGGAGGAGTTGAGAGGGTTCTGAGACCTAGAGCGCACCTTCTTCTCCCCAACGGGATCTCCACACATGGCCGGTTCACTCACTGCTGACCCAAGCTCTCCAGCCTTGGGCCCATGGCTGGGAAACCACTCTCCTGATTTAGTGAGCATATCCTGTTGCCTTCGGCACTTGTTACATACCCACATTACCTGGGGTAAAAGAAATATAATTTCTGAAATTTTAAATGGAACTGCAAAAATAATGAATCCCAAAATGATTTCAGATACTGTAGTCCCGCCCAAAATGGTTTACTTACGATTATATTAAACTAAAATATAAGTGTTTTGACACAGAAAAAATACATACTTCACATGTATGTGACATTTTAAATCTAACAAAATAATACAAGATGACAGATGAAATTAGGATGACACACTCATGCATTTCTTGATTCTGTGTCAATGACAAGTTGTGTCCATGATAAAGAAAGAATTTTTTTTTTTTTTTACTTTAATACCATTTTTAGTGTTAAAAATGTTACATTTAATGACAGTAAAATGTCATGTGGTATAACCAAGTAAAATGCAATAATATATTTTAATAAACTATTAAATAATTATTTAATAAACTGAAGCATTTTTAGCATTAGCATTGATGCATTATTTTTCAAAAATACACCTTTTAGGGAATATAAGCCATGAATAATAATACTTATTATTATTATTAATCATTAATGAATAAAATTTATAAATTTAAACTTGACTAATTAATTGCATTTCTAATGATTTTAAAAAATTAAACTAATAGATTTTTGCATGCAGATATTATGCAAATTACTGTACATGTGATACCCCAAGTTCACATAAAACATGTCTTCCCTGACTACAAAGCTACAGATGAAAGGGTTCTTCATCATGTGGTGACCAAAAATAAAAGCTGAGGCGTCAAAAAAAAGAGCTAATCTGGCAGAGACACTGAAACCCTGCAATACGTGACTCAGGTCTGACAGACAAAACGGCAGCCCGCTATAAGGGATAATGTAGGCAGGAGGAGGTGTGAACTGAAAAAATGAGACAGAAAGGAAACTGTTGTGCTAGCAGGGATAAATGTAAAGACAAACAATGAATATAAGGTAGTAATGTTAGCTGACAGAAGGTGGGTGTTGTTGAAACAAGAGGTTGAGACTTGAAACTGCGAGCTCCGTGGGATGTAATCACATGCCCACAGAGCAAAGGCATTGACCGTGGTCACTGTGGGAAGATTCGCAGGAACTGTGGGGAAAAGCACGGAGGGTCGGGCCGCGCTACACGCAAACATTAGCAGCGCTATCCATCACCCTCCTCCACACACACAGAAAGCCTGCCTGCTGATTCCTTCAGCAGGAGGATCAGGAGCGAGGAACACAAAAGATCTTGGCACATTCCAAATTTTTTCTCCTTTTTTTTCCCACTTCCCTCCTCCAGATTGCTTTTGATTAAAAGCTTGGGAGGTTGAGCGCGAGAGTGAGCGAGGGAGAGGGAGAGACGCATCAACACGTCTATATTTATCCAGGCAGCCGCCCAGCACCATTGGGGATATGTTAAAAAATTCCCCAGCTCGCTGCATAACTTTACTCAGTGAAGACTACCATTGATCCTGCGGATGCAAGGCCAAACAAGTGATCTTACACAGCGCAAACACACACGCACGCATTTAACACGCAAACATATACACACACGTAAGCTTACGCACACACGCAGCCTTCTGCTGCTGATGTCCTTGCCAGACAAACACGCTCTGTGGTTATAGTTGGAAAACGAAATGTTCAAATGTGCCACCTGCTACCAGAACTCCTGTCCTAGTTTCCGCTTCTTTTTCTTTCTTCTTTCACTTTCTATCACTCAGCTAACTTATTTAATCATTCTAAAATCTAAATCAAAATGCACACATTTGGCTTACTGCAATCATAAACTAAACAAGTCAATAATTTTTTTCTAAAACTTTAATACCATAAAAACTTTTCATGATCACATCTATGACAATAAAACCCTCATCCCATGTGATTCACACACTCAATCATCTTCATCAAAACTTAAAATCACTCTGTATCAGCGTCAACTTTTTCATTAAAGAGCAATATTTGGAAATGATTTTCTTCATATGGGTATTTCCCCCCGCCAATAAAAAAAGACAAAGTGTGTCATACATTTATACCAAATACTTCAAATTAATGAACTAAAATAATTGAAAATGCATATAAAACTATTGTGTCCTACTGTCCTAATGTTGAGCTCTCTATGTTCTTTATATAATTATGGCACATTATGGTTTTGATGGCTTATTTCACATTAAGTGTTTTTAAAGCTTAATTAAATGAAAATACTTTATAATAGCTATACATTCAAAAACACACACCTCTGAACAGTGTGAATTTAATATTGTTTCTGATTTACTGAATTTCATTTTCGTAAATTGAAACTGCTAGTAAATTTCACAAATAATTACACAGAAACTGCAAGTAACGTTGAATTAAAGGTACAATTTTGAAATAGAAATTGTTGTAAAAATGATTTGTCAAAGTCATAAATAAAACTGGAGTATGTTTTACCAAAAATATTATTCCAGTCTTTCTACTTCAAAGTTTAATCATGTTAAATTCATTGTTACTAGCTGTTTCTTTGAAATTATTTGTGAAATTTGCTAGTAATTTCTGAGTGAAAATTGTTTCTTAGCTTAAGTAAATTCTACACCATTTTCTTCAGTGTACTATTATAGTATTTATTCATATTTTGAATGATTCTGATTCATTTATTTTTTGCATTTTTGAATTTATTATAGGACAGTTTAGAGTTGACAGGAAGTGAAGTAGGAGAGAGGGAACAGGTCAGCATCAGGAAAGATCCTCGAACCAGGATTCGAACTCAGAACACCCGTAGCGCAACAGCACTGTATGTCAGCGCACAACCCACAAGGCTATCGCCGCTGAAAAATTATTCTGCATTTTAGTTAGATTTTCTGTTCTCATTTTAATTTTAGTTTGATTAATTTTGTTATGTGTACAGTAATTTCTTTTTAATATTTCAATATAGCTTTAATTTAACTTTAGTTTTAGTACTATAAGTACTTCAGTTTTAGTAATTTTATTACTTCAATTTATTTCAGTTAACTGCCAAGGCAACATTTCTCAAGTTTTTTAAGTTTCAGTTTTTCATGTAATAATTATATTTTATTTTATTCCACCCAAAGGTTTTAGTTTTCGTTAACAATAACAATGTCTTAAAAACAGCAAATACGAATATCTGACATCTATGAGTAAGTAAAGTCTGCAGAGGTACTAAATTCATAAAATTAAGAATATTATAATCCAACAACAGACATAGACAGTATTCGCAGTGGGGTATTTTTGCACTGGGGCACACTTTTGCCTATGGTGACATTTTTTACCGAAGGCCCTGGTTAATTTCTGGCCCTGCTCTATGCACCTAGCACCTGACAAAACTTAATTTTAATGTGAAAAACAAACAAACAAACAAACACAAGCACATGAGCAGGTCTCCAGTGATCATACTGTAGGAGTGGTGTTGATACAGAGGTAGCGTTAGTGTGTACGGGGCAGAGAGGGGCAAGAGGGCCAGCTCTCTTACAATGAAAAAGCATTATGCTGTGATTGAAAAGGGCTGGCTGAGCTCCAAACTAATCTAAAGTAAATCAGCAGCAGAATCCCCAGCTGTCATGCACAGACCCCGACCCTCCCCACACGGATTACAACACTCAAATACCAGCCGCCTCTCCACCAACAACCCACAACACTGTACCGCACTGCTTTCTCTCAGATCACACATCACTTATGGACAACAAGACAGGAGGAGGCAGCCAGTTTAATCAAGACAAACTGCGTTCAGACGATTTGTTTGTGCGCACAGACAGAAAAACTGCACTACCAGATTATTAACGCACATCTTTACAATACTACCAAATGTGATAATTGAGCAATTGCTTTGTAATTCAACAAACTGTGAGTTTTCCCAAGAAAATGTCCTTGCAAGAACCATAAGAGCATAAGATTCCAAATCTGGGTTGCTAGCAATAGCAATTGAAGCTTATTGTAAAGTGCTTCCCCATGATATTATAGTACATGTTTTGCCAGTGCTTGTTTTGTATTTTTCATCTATTATTTATTTTCAACAAACTGATCTTAACATTGTTGCATTAGTGATGGAATCTGTTACACTCTAAAAAAGTCTGTAAAAATAGGGCCCACTGTACTGTATATTTATATGAATGATTAATATGTTTTCCTTGTATTTTGAATGACACATTGCATTGTGTTGTGTTTTACAGTTGAAGAAAATGTCCGTAAACTTAACAGATAATCTTCTGGCAGAAAATTGCTGGAACTTTTTTCTGCACTTTTACTTACAGTACAGATTTTTCACTGATATCTGGCAGGCTAATGTTTTCTTTTCTAATCAGACAGATGAAAATGTAGAAATGGCTCTCCAGTTTGTTATCCAACACTCAGAAGAAGAGTATTTGGCATTCATAAAATGTAAACAATGACTATAAGTTCAGTAATATTAAAAACATTCCCAGGGGTCTGTGAGAGAAGGACAGAGGGTGTAAAGGAGGAGAGAAGGCAGAAGCCATGAGAGGGTCACTCTCACCCTTGCAGGAGACTCATCAAACTCCTGCAGGTCCAGTGATGGGCTAATTATCAAGCTAATTAACATCTGCTAATGATCAGTGAAGGCCCTGGTGCCTGTGAGCCACTCTGTCCAAAACACACACACACACACACACACACACACACACACACACACTCTCTCTCTCTCTCTCTCTGTCCAGCATCTCTCTAACTCTCAGCTGATTTCACCTTCAGATCAAACAATAACTACTGCTTCAGCCAAATCTGTACAAATCAACTTCAAATGAGTCACCTGTCTAAAAAAAAAAAAAGGACCAGGAAGGATGGGTGTAAAATTCTGTTCAAATGGGAAAATCTGCTAAAGCATCCTCTCTCACACCACCTCCATTTTCATTCTTCAAGAACCAGTGTGAAAACAACAGAGAAACATGTTATTCCCAGGGTGTTAAAACTCTTAAGGGCTAATCATTAAAAAGAAAACAATATTCTATTCTATTCTATTCTATTCTATTCTATTCTGTTCTGTTCTGTTCTGTTCTGTTCTATTCTATTCTATTCAGGGGTTCACATAGGTGGTGCGCATGTGCGACCAAAATAAAAAATGTGATGGGTAAATATTTCAGACCGCTCAAGGTTCACAGCTGTTAATGCCCAAACACCCTTTCAGATTGACCAACTGTAATACTGTATAAGACTTCCATTTGAACTTAAAGCATAAGTCTAGGCCAGGAGCTGTCAGTTTCAAAGGAAAATTCGAAACTGTGACATTCACTGATGCGCTTCACTCGGCAGCACTTACTTGAGGGCAACCCGCCAAAATAAAAGCTTGTTGATTTTAGGTTTGAAAATGTTGAAAATTCATATAAAAATAAAAACGTTAAAAAGAAGAAAAAACGACAATATGTAACAAATGTAAATATTAGCATTGCCATTGTATTTTTCAAGTGTACTATAAAATAACTGTATTTTTATTTAATACTCATTTTTATTTTAAAATAAAATAGTATTATCATACTTTATTTATTATTTTGTTTATTATTTATTTTAAAAATTAACTGAATAAAGTGCAATAATATTATTACTATTATTGATTTTTTATTTTTGTATATTTTATATAAATGTTTAAAGGGATAGTTCACCCAAAAATTATGTCATTAATAACTCACCCTCATGTTTTTCCAAACCTGTAAGACCTTCATTCATCTTCGGAACACAAATGTAGATATTTTTGATGCATTCCGAGAGCTCTCTGACCTTCCCATAGACAGCAAGTTTCCTTACACAATCAAGGCTCAGAAACGTAGCAAGGAGATCGTTAAAATAATCCATGTGACATCAGTGGTTCAACCGTAATTTTACAAAGCTACGAGAATAATTTTTGTGCGCAAATAAAAACAAAAAATAACGACTTTATTCAAAAATTCATCTCCTCTGCGTCACCCTATAGCGCCATTTTGGAGACAGTATCACATACGTAAACAACGTATGCAACGTATGCATGCGGATACGTTGTTTATGTTCAGATCAAAGCATATTAAATGTAAACAGCGTATCCGCGTATCATGCTGCTGACACAGAACAGCATACGTATATAAATAAAAGGACAATAAACAGTATATAAATAAAAGGACAATAAACTTATATTAACACTACTAAACACTCTTCTAAAATGTCAGTGGCATTCTTCAATTTCTTTAGTGGATTATCCACAAAACTGAACTTTTGCCATCTGCATGTATGTGTGCTTTATCTGTGGGCATGTGTTATCCAATACAAGCGTGTCCTGGATTACACTAAAGCACTCATCCCTCTCCACCCTTTCAATGCAAGATGAAGAGAATGTAATAGACACTGTTTTTCAGTCATCTCCTCAAAAGATGGTTTCTTTTTGTTTGTGTAAAACTGTCAATGCTTTTGTGATGCAAGAAAAATGACACCCAGTCTCAGCTCTTGTGGAACAGTACCTGAATGTCCAGGCAAAAGATGTTTGCTGTAAACGAATCTAGAACCCCAGAAGACTCATCATGAAAATCTCTGGCTCTTCTCCACCCAGCATCACAATCTGCCCATCACAGCTCACTGAAACAAAACTCCTGAACTCCAGGCTCTCAATAGCTCTGCTGATAAATTACTCTGTCGAAAATCCGATTCTACACTCGTTTGTATGGTTTCTCTGTGTAAACCACAAACCACTGAACACACTCAACAGCAATGGATCTGGTGGGTCGCAACAAAAAGATCACAGGTCTGTTCTTTTGGAGTAAAAACAGCACTAAAAGCAAATAATAAGCAAATAATAAAATAAAATAAATAAAATAAAAAGCACAGTTAGGAGAGCAAAACAAATACGTTTCCAAAAGGCAAGAGAAAATGAATACTGCTGTTTAAAAGTTTAGGGTCAGTAGGGTTTTTTTTTTTTTTTTTTTTTTTTGGAGGAAATTAATATTTTTATTCAGCAAGGATGCATTATACTGTGTGACTTTAAAGACTGGATAAATGGCTGCTGAAAATTCAGCTTTGCCGTCACAGGAACAAATTACATTAAAATCTAAAATAAAATGGGAAACAGTTAATTTAATAATATTTCACAATATTACTGTTTCTGCTGTTTTATTTTTTTGACAAAAAAAAATGTTGGCATTTGGTGAGCTTAAGAGACTTATTTTACAAAGTCTTAAATCTCTCTACTTGTTAACATCAAAGGTTTCTATAGAGATAAAATGAAACTGAATGAAATATTTATTCTTTTCAAAAGACTTTAATAGTATTTTTGTATTCCAGTTTTGGTACTGAGTTGGGAACCAACTGAAAACTTTTATTTTTTTTAAGTATCCTTTAATTCACATAAATGCTAAACAACTGCTGAGCTTCTTAACAATTTACCAACGAGCCATCATCTGACTCCAGTTGGCTCTGTTTGACTAGCAGCCGAAGGCCTGTCATTCATCATCAGACTCCGCCTCTTCCTCCATCTTGTTAATATCATTTCATTTCCATCGCTCGGTAAGATGCGGACAGGCAGGGTTGTCCGCCGGTGTCAGGTCCACGCAAACGGGGTGGATAAATGGAGTGCTTGAGTTCTGTGAGTGGAGGAAAAGGGAGAACGCAGTTCACGCTTCCACCTCCGACAGCTTGATGAATTGGGGCGGCAACAGGCAGAGCTAGACCCATAATTCAGCATGTTATAAATCCTGGATAAGGATGAAAGACTGCCACAAAAGACATTACTGTCCATTCCGTCTAATGAGCCAGTACATCAGTGCCTGGAGACGCTCACCCACCGGCCCTCTCTCAAAACACTCCTTCACCCGTCCCTCGTACAAAGACCATTCCTATTGTTAAATACCGGATCAATAGTGTAAATAATCTATTTCATCTCCCTGCTGATGTTACAAAACCAACTTTCAGTCTTTCGTCACCGAGACATACATCTCACGCTTGACAAGCCATCTGCGGATCGATACGGTGATAAGTTTAGCTCTACTCCCTCTCCAAACATCAGGCCTTCTCTGAATTAAGCAGACTGATGAGGTCTATGAATACAATGCCTCCCATGGTACCACCAGCCATTTGTGTGTGTGTGTGTGTGTGTGTGTGTGTGTGTGTGTGTGTGTGTGTGTGTGTGTGTGCATTTCATTGTCACATTATACTCGTCTCTGTAGACCTGAACTCAAGTCCAAATCCCCACCGGATCTGTGTCTCGTATTTTCACTACATAAAGTCCTACACGAGGCCTGACCAAAAGCTGTTTAAAAAAAAAAAGACAGTCGTTCTCACCAGGGTTATTTTAGTTAACTAAACCTAAAACATAAAAAAATTTTTTTTTACTATTTTTATTTATTTATTTATTTTAGCTGGCCAAGGCAACATTCTTATTTTAATTTAGTTTAACTTGATGTATTAAAATAACTAAAACTGAAATAAAAATGAATAAAACTATATAGAAAAAACTAAAATATGACAAAAAATATAATTTATTTTAATTAATTTTTTATTTAAAAAAAAAACTAAAAAAAACTAAAACAAATTTAAATGGAAATGGAAAATATAAAAATAAAAATGGATTCAAAATATTAATTTAAAATAAAAATAAATAAAGGTTCAAAAGGTATAGAAGAACCATTTTTAGGTTCCCCAGAGAACCTTTCTCTAAACAGTCTTATAAGACTGTTATAAACAGTCTTATCATCTTTTTTAGTGTAAAAATATATTAACAATATTATTATTTTAAAATCTAAAGAACCTTTTCCACTACTAAGAACCTTCCGTGCAATGAAAAGGTTCCATGGATGTTAAAGGTTCTTCACGGAACCACTGATGCCAATAAAGAACCTTCATTTTTAAGAGTGATACTAAAAGAGCACTAGTTCTCATCGAAAAACATTGGTATAATGTCCCTGTCAATGAAATATCCACAAACCAGATGCTAAGGAAGAAGAGAAAGATCAATATTAATCATTTCGCAGTGTCGCTTTGAGAAGGTGGGCAGTGGAACGACACATCACTGGTGTTTTCCAGTATCACTGAAGTTCTGGTGTTAAAAACTACCCAGCTCCAAAGCCCAGCCCGGCTGACCATATAGTCTAAAATGGATCTTTGGAAAAGAAAGAAAGAACAAGAGACCGAGAGGAGAGTGTACTGCCTAGGGAAACGAATCTGACTTCAAAAACAGCAGCACTCAGAAAGAAACGCTTGGCTAAAGAAGAAAACACAGATATTACCAAGAGACCTGATAATCATTGGGATAATGAGCTCTGGATTGCATTTACAGGGATCTTTTTGCAGCACTGAAGTGTATGGCACTGTTCTGATTAACGAATGCAGTGCCATGGGAGAAGACACAGTGCATGTTCATTTTAACAGTATAGCAGGCCAAGCAGGACATGCATTCATCGAACACATTCTCTGGCCCTGATTTACTAGAATCACAAATAAAGGGTGCGATTTTCCTTGTGGAATCTAACATACTGCACTACATGTGGGTGATTAACTGTATACATAGGTTAGACATGTCCATATTTAAAGGAGGCTTCTGCATGTGGTAACTGTACTAAATGTTACATGAATTGCTCACTGCATACCAGGCAAACACATAATGACAAACAAACAAACAATAAATAAATAAATAATATACACAAAGTTTGAAAGTGGTCAACAAGCTCATAATTTGATCAAAACATTATTACAATTACTTTGTAATTATTTTTTAAAAGATTTGAATATGTTTTCATTTTAATTTAATTTAATTTAATATGTTTGCAATTCCTGTGATGGCAAAGCTCAATTTTCATCAGCTACTGTATCTATTTGCAGTGACATCCACAAAAACACATACTGTATACACATAAAACTTTTGTAAATCTGGGTGTAAGAAAATAAGCCATAAAGAAGCTCACACGACCTAAACCTGACAAACACAACAGTGCAATGAATTAACAGAGTGAAACTCAAAAAAAAAAAAAAAAATACACTGAAGATGTACTGAAGAGCTTGTATATGTGAATGAAGGGAGTGAGGGAAAGAACACTTTCAGATCAGCATTCACACTCACAGTGACAAAAAGAGAATAGAAAATGCTAACCACTTTGTCCTCTTTCTTCTCCAGCGTCACAGAGAGAAACAGGATGGTGGGTGGGGGAGAAGAACAAGAGAGAGAAGTATGAAATGACAATCAGACATGAAAAAAAAAAAACATTTAGATGCATACTGGAATAACAAACACAAAAACAGTTCTAGACTGGCATTAGCAGCATCAAAAGGTGTCAAAATACAAATGGCATTTTCCAGTTGAGAAAAACAAACATGTCTTGGAATGTTTTACATTATATTGTGGATTTATTCACTTTTTCTTTGCTATTATTTCAGGACAGATCATGGTAGTGTAAATTTGCAGGTATGTTGCCACCCACAGGGCAAACCTGAGAGGTGCAGGTTGCACTGATATGTACTCTTAAGATTTCCCATGAATAATTCCCAGTGGAAATAAAGGTAGTGCATGGGTCGCTGAAAACGAGAACATGACATTCCGCTTAGTAGGTCCTACCGCTTCAGAGCCACCATAGCAAAAACAATCACAGCCACTAAAATGCTACTATATAACTACACCTGCACACTGATAAGCAAATGCTCACTAAAGGCAGGTATAAACACTGTACCAGTTTACATTCATTTACATAATTAAAAATCGTACAGAGTGAACATAAGGTTATTTTGATAGAATGTTCACAATATGGCTGAATGTCTCTTCCAGTCTCTCTCTCTATATATGGAACCTTCACTAAATTGCAGTCAAACACCTATGACAGCCAGTTAATGAAGAATCCATACAGAGAGTCACACTGCAGGACACATCATTTTAGACACTTATCCATTGGAGGCTGGCATACGTATCAACTGGCATGTAGGAAGAGGATTGGTTAATTTCAAATTTCATGCAAATTAGGGATTAAAAAAATATCATGTTACAGCCAGCTGCCTTGTTTAGTTCAATTTACTGTATTTAATTCAGATTTTAATTGCAGTTTGCACTTTTTATTGTGGCTGGGAGTTTATTACATTTCTTTAAAAAATATTTTTGGCATTTGTAAATAAATGTAATTGTGTATATAAACACTACCATTTGAAAGTTTGAGTTTGGTAAGATTTTTTCATGTTTTTGAAAGTCTCTTATGCTCATCAAGGTTGTATTTACTTGAACAAAATAAAGGGATATCTGTAATATTATTAAAAATTAAAATAACCGTTTTCTATTTGAATATATTTTAAAATGTAATACATTCCTGTGATGACAAAGCTGAATTTTCAGCAGCCATTACTCCAGTCTTCAGTGTCACGTGATCCTTCAGAAATCATTCTTATATTCTGATTTGGCACTCATGAAACATTATCAGTGCTGAAAACAACTGTGCCATTTAATGTTTTGTGAAAACCATGATACTTTTATTACTGTTTATTCTGCTAAAATATAAATGTAGTGGTACGAATTGTACAATGTGCACTTGGTGGGGCATTTGTGATTTTTTTAACAGTTTCATTGACCTTTTTTGAGTCTGTTCACTCTGGACCAGCTCAGGCTACTCATAGCAATGGACCTATTAAGTGTATTTCATCGCTTTTAGCTACTGTTTCCAGTCTACCAGATTGAGTAGGTGTAGCTCTCTATGTTTAACCTACAGGCATCTAGCGACTCCATTATCAAGACTGCCACTCTCATTAATAGCACACACCAAAGGGCTCCGAGAAACAACATGCGCTCATTTCAGCGAAACTAACCTCAGGGCAGCACCCATCCACAACCAACAGAGACTTCACTTCCATTGCATCACATATGGGATTTCTCCTACCTTCTCAGACACAGACAAAAGCATCTGAACAGCCTTCTAGACTCAACACTGGCCCCATCTGAGCTTTCTCACATCTAAACCAAAATTAACCTCATGAAGTGCCAAATGTAAGTAAAAATCAGCTTTGGGAGTTACGTCAGGGGTTACATCTCAATACAAAAGCAACAATCAGATCCTAGCTGACATGAATTAAATCATAATCTCAGTGGAAAAAGTACTTATTAAAATTATCAATGTAACGAATTTCAAATTTTAGCTGATGCCAATAAGCAGATAAATATTTTAAGCCGATAACCAATAAATGGTAGATACATAAAAATTCTATTTTGTCTAAATAAATGAAAAATAAAACACTAATAAATATTTAAAATACTAAAAACATTTTAATGTTCCAACTAAATTTAGGTACAGCATCACTGCATTATAATGCAAAATTAAAAATATGATTCATTTTGGGATAATTGGGCCATATTTTCCCAGTCTTCTCAATAGCAAAAAGTTGCCCAGTTTACCTGAACTCACTCTAGATATTAATTTTGACATTTGCTAAATATTTTATTTAACAGTAATTAAATTATTAGCATTTTAAAGATTTACAAAGTGAGCATTTTGATGGTGGCAAAGGTAATTTAAATGTAAAATAGGGGAAATGAGCATGTACAATTAAATATCCAGTTTCAACAGCCACCAAAAAACTATAAAAAATTTCTAATACTGATAACTAATCCTGTGCTAATATATTGTTTATTCTTCATTAAAAAATTGCATTATTCATGACATTAATATTATTTATTAGTCACTGTATGGCTAAAAAATCATTCATTTTTCATAAGCAAAATGATAATTACCTTTATTATTAACTTATTCAAAAATGTAAATAAAAAATGCCTGATAGGACACATTGACTGCCAATAAAATTTCTCAATTCACTTGCCATTGGCAGGTGTAGACAATAGTTACACTACAAATGGCCTGGCTTCATTGAGTAGCTATAAAAATGTACATATTTACTTCAAATGTCCAGATGGGTACATCTGTAACTAAATCAGTGTGTTATTAATTACATTTACCTTATCTCCACCTCACTGACCTCACTCCTTACTCTACTGCCTCTGTCGGTGAGCTAATGCTCTCCTGTTGACTCCCTACACTGCACTCATTATGGCTGAACACTAATTAGCGCTCTGGACTCAGTGGAAGGAATAGAAAGCTAAGGTAAATATCACACTCCAGGAGGTGGGCCACCATTTCAGGTGCATCTCTTTGTGTGGTACGGCTGCCCCGTGGAGACTCAGCGCCGACTCGGGCATCCCAGCGTGGGTGTGCGGCGACCCCCCGGTGACCAGCAGCGTCATCTCCTCTGACTAATGCCCAATTAACCTTTCTCTCATCCACCCAGTGCTCTTCTCTCCCTGTCCCTGCTTAAATGTGTGAAGATGCAGGTGGACGAAGCATGAAAAAGAGTCTTGCCCCTTACACGATGTAGGTGGTACTCACGTTATTGGAACGCAGAGAGACTCTTCCCCCGCACCGGGCACAGAACTTAGTCTGGCAGTAGGAGCACAGGTTTCCGCAGCCATCAGCAAACTTGGTCTTGTGGCAGATGCCACAGGTGGGGGCGTCATCCTTGTGTTGGCCCTGCTGCCTCTGTTGGGGGGGGGGCTCCGGCCCAATCCGCCTCACCTGCTCCTTGTAGTTGGCAAACTGCTGGTGCAAACTGAGAGGGGAGAGGAGACAGAGAAAGAGAAATGGGACATGAAAAACTTTAGGTTCAAATTCAAAAGTCGCCAATGTAACATTTTTACCCAATAGCCTCCTAATCTTATGAGTAAATACAGTCCCTCAATTTTAACATGTTACCAGCAAATGTAACATTTTAGCCAAATAACCCTTCCATTTTAACATTTTACCCAAATTTAACATTTACCCAATAATCCCTCAAATGAATAATTTTACAATTTTGTAACTTTTGTAACATTTTAACCAAATAATCCCTCAAATTAATAATTTTACATTTTTGTAACATTTTAACCAAATAATCCCTCAAATGAATAATTTTACAATTTTGTAACTTTTGAAACATTTAATCCAATAAACCCTCAAATTAATAATTTTACATTTTTGTGACATATTTAAAATGTATAACCCAATCAGGGGTGCAAACTCGTCAGGAGTGAAAAAGGTGACAAACTAAACTCCATCCATTACTCCCCCCCCCCATATTTTTTGTAGAAAAAAATAAGT
>JAFVLL020002934.1:0-64543 GCA_021397915.2 Tor tambroides | reverse complement strand
CTGAGAGGTGCTCCTGCTGCGGCGGGAGGGAATGCCCACGATGGCGACTACACGTGCGCTAAGGCTGGATCTGCGCTTTTTCCCTCCTGCTCCCAATGTTCCCAGAGCGGTGTCTGACTGACTGCCATCCGTACGCTCCAGAGTGTAGATTTCCCCACTAACGCTCGTACTCTTCAGCATGCTGCTGCTGGATGGACGAATATGACGGCTGGTGTGGGGAGAAAAAATTGCGAAGACTCTCAGTAACCCAAATGACAAATGGAAAATGGCTATTCTGACGTTAATACGACCCTCTGCGTTTGATTATTGTGTGGGCTCTTTCTGCTTTTTTCACTTCCCTCAACATGAGTTTATCGAAAATCATAAAAATCTGAGAGTGACGCTATCATGGAAAAGACTGAGAATGAGAATCATTTAAAGGGATAATGGAAAACAGAGTTTTTTCTTTGCTATTTTGATAAATAAGCGTTTGATTTACAATGAACACTACTGTTCAAAAGTTTGGAGTTGTATTTTATTTTCAAAAATAGAGCAAAAAACAGAAATAGCCATTTTTTTAACAATTTAAAACAGAATTTCCTTGAAATAAGGTATTTAAAATATTACCAAAAAAGTGTCAACTTTTTATCAATTTAATGCATTCTTGCCAAAAAAGTATTAATTCTTTTTTTTTTTTTTTTTTTTAAATCTTGTTGACTCCAAACTTTTAAACAGAAGTATAACTATACTCCATGTTTACAACACAAATGTATGGAAACTAACCACTGTTATATTTACATTAACTACTGATCACCACATTCATAAGTAAACATTTATTCAGTGCTTCAGGTACAGCAAAAATGAGAGAGAGAAGGTGGAAAATGATTGTCTAAAACTAAATTGTGACTTTGCACAAAAAAAAAAAACAATTACAAGTGGACTTCAAGGGGGAAAAATGCTATAAATATGTTGAAAATGACCTCTTTGTTGTAGAAATCAAGGCACTGTGAAGATAAATCTGTGCTTTTATAACTCTCTTGATTATATATATACTGTAATTAACCCTTATTACCACCAGTATGCACTCCATAGAACATTCTTAGCAGAAGCACAAGGAATTTTTGAACAGATTTTTACCCACATAAAATAAAACCCCAACATAGAGATAATAAAAAGCCTGAATACATGGCATTTCATTTACAAACTGATCTCTAACAAGTGGCATCACTAACAGGGAGTCAAAATATTATAAAATTTCACAAATCTAATCCAAGAGTCCAAAATGATGCTATACCATGCATCTCACCTAAAGCGACCCCTGGGTCGTTCTGATTGAATGGACATGTAGCTGGTGCTACTGATCCGCGAGGCACTGCTGGCACGAGAGATGGCTGACACATCACTGACATCACTGTCTGAGGACTTATGGGACACATTGTCACAGCTCCGTCGCTGCTCCTTATAAAGCTAGTGGAATGAAATGCACCAAAAATGAAAGCATACATAATTTGAATTGAAGAGAGAGTTTGAGAGAGTTGGTATGGGATTATACTCTACCGTTCAAAAGGTTTGCAATTTTATAGGTTACTTTTGTAGCAATATCTTAATTCAGCAAGGATGCATTAAATTGATCAAAAGTGACAGTAAAGACATTTGTTACAAAAGCTTTATATTTTTAAATAAACGCTGTTCATCTGAACTTCATATTCATCAAAGAATCCAGAAAAAAAATAATCACAGTTTCCACAAAAATAGGCATCACAACTGTTTCTTGAGCACCAAATCAGCATATTAGACTGATTTCTGAAGGATCATGTGACACTGAAGACTTAAGTAATGGCTGCTGAAAAATCAGATTTGCCATCACAGGAATAAATTACATTCTAAAATATATTAAAATTAGAAAACAATTATTTAAAATTGTAATATTTTAAAAAAAAACATTACAGTTTTTACTGTATTTTTGATCAAATAAATGCAGCTTTGTTGAGCTTACGACACTTTTCTCTCTCTAAAAAAAAAAAATCTTACTGACCCCAAACCTTTGAATGGTAGAGTATATGAATTCTAATCTGTGAGAGAACAAACAGCACTCACCTCTCTTTTATTCTTGAGCGTCCTCTCCAGATCCTGACTGGTACTGGAGGGAGCTGGTGTTTGGAAGGTACGTACTTTCAATTGCCGCGTTCGCTCCTCTGAAGCAAGAGCTAATACATACATGATACACAACAATATGATGCTCATCATTTCATATTTTGCATATTTACTCATTTGGAAAAGCAACTAGTACAAGTCAGCAGCACACAACGACTGTACCTTGCTCTACACTGCTGCTTTTGGCGGGGACTTGGGGAAGTTGTCTGATCTTGCGTGTCGAAGAAGGGGCCACTGTTAATGAGGAGAATGCGGCGCTGGAGTGTGGCTGCACCCTGATGGAGGAGAGAAAATGAGAGAGAAAGAACCAAAATGAGTGATGGAAGCTTTAGCTTATGATTTTATCTAGGCCGTCAACCAGTGTGGACAAAAATGCAAACTACTGTTTGAACAAACAGCATCAAGAAGCACTACACATTTTCACTAAAAGGCCACCATATCTTGATCGGACCAATGTCTGCATACTCAGGGTACATTATTAATCTCATCAGATATGTATTATCGCTAAGAGCCATTAGGAAAGCAAAACAAGTACAAGAGTGGAGGGTGTGAAACCAGAGAAAAAAATAGCATTAAACTGTGAAAGAGCAGTAAACACAGAAAGCGGGTAGGTGATGAGGACAGGTGGATTTTCAGTATGAAAAGCAGCAACCACACAAAACATTTCAGAGAGAAAAGAGCAAAAGCAACAGAGATTATAGCAATGACAAGGCTTTTTGTGTAGGATAGGCCTCTCAGTCCAGATCAGGGTCAGCACCTTTCCATTTGGGGTGAGCCTGGGGTTGACCCCCTCAAGGGTCACCTTACCCAACGGAGGCAGCGATACCCTCTTCCTGCGTGAGCCCTTTAGAATGGAGGTTGGTTGAATGCTGTAGGCCAGTGCGAATAGCAACATACAAGACAGAATAAAGGAATAAAAGAAAATCAATGTGACAAACCATTGAAAAAAAATGGAGAAAAAGCCAGCAAAGTATTTGCAAAAACAGACGGAGAAATAAAGTGTGAACGTGTGAAGAAACAAATATGTTTGTGGATGAAGCCAGTGCAGCATTTCCCTGTAAAAATTCAATAACCCATATAAAAATACATACACAATGTAGTACACAGTATAATATACTAAAATAGACAGTATATAACCAGGTCCAAATTTAACATTTGCCATAACTTCTAATGATGGATGATTTGAGAAAATGTACTGGCCACTTTCTTCCCAGCCATTAATTATTTTTAATTATTTTTATTATGTTTTCTATATTTCATATTTTTCTACAGGGCTTTTTGTAATTTATGACAAATTAGTTCCCATCACTCGGAAAAAAAATGTTTACAGAGAAGACAAGTGAGTCACTTTTCTTAACAATAATGCTCATTTGATTTGCTCACATTGCTTTTTTATAGTATGACTTTTATATTACTGCATTTCTAATTTTAATTGAAACATTTTGGTTATTTTTCACAAATTATGAGAAACTGGTGAGTAACTCTTTTATTAAATCAATTTATTTCAAATTTTCTCTTACATTTGGAGCTTTGGCAATGTTTTCATTTTGGGCCCTTTTATAAAATATATAAATTGTCAGGAACAACTGAACAAAAATGATTCATCATTTAACAACATTATACAAATCCAATGTAGCAGCTTTATCCGCTGTGAAACAAGTGTGATTTGTGTCTAAAACAAGTACTGTATGGATACACAACACTTAAATTACAATCAACAGGCAATGCAAATGTGATGTGACGTGACACGGTTTGATAAGTCTTACCGCTCGCTGTCAGATATTTTCTTGCCAAGTTTCTGACAGCTAGGCTTGTCCAGAGTTCTCGACCGCCTGCAACATGGAAATGATCGAGGCGAGACAAAAAATAAAAGAATGAGGAGTGGATTCACTCAGGACTGGATGGACATTAAATGAAACTTCTGTCTAATAAAATGCCACGATGGAGATGGACATGTTACTGGTATATGTGCTCTAGAGCTCTTCCTGTGCGTGTGTACCTCTGTGCGTCTGGCTTTGCACTGAGGTGGTGTACTGTCTCCTGAGCGGGGAACATAGCCTCCAAAACCCAGCTGATTCATAAGATGAGGTCAAACACATGTGAGTGGCATGGACACAGACACAGACACACAATGGCACAGTATGGGCTGATGTTAATGAAACATAATTACATGCCACTCTGGTTAAGCGGCTAAAATATACGATAACATGTACAGCAATTAAGACATATACGAGACAAACTGTGTATGATATGGAACATAGACACTTGACTCTTATGCATCAGGGGTCACATATGACATATGTGAAGTTTATACCCGAAAACTTTAAAACAAAACCTCTGAAATCATTACAATTTCAGTTGAATACAGAGAAAAAGAAGTGAAGACACATGCAGTGCCCCCAAAACATATTTTGACACTTAAAATGTCTGAACATCACAGCATTTGCATGTGCAAACCAATTATTTTACTTATTTGTGTGAAAAGTTCTGCCTGAAAAGTGTGCTTGTGGCATTTGTACTTCAAAATAAATCTCAGTTGGTTTGATATTTTGTTATATAAGGCAAATATATTCATACATTTTTAAGTGTTAACATACTTTTTGGGGCCACTGTAAGCGAGAGACTGTATCTAAATGTCAAAAACTGTTGGAGAAGTCAGAGAAAACTTTAGAAGATAGTATCAACAGACTAAAGAAGTTTAGATAAAAATGACTAAAATACAACCTCATGAAATCCAGAGTAACACAACACACTATACATCACACCACAAAAGCCACAAGTCACCACGTTTTTAAAGCTACTAAGCTGTTGAAAATCTACAAAAAATACTGGTAATCACATTGTAGAGCACTAAAATCATGGGGTTGGGACACAACAAGCTATGGGTCAGAAGCTACAGAAGGCTGGAGGGTTAGCTACATCTACTATCTAGTCCCATGGCAGAGGGGGGATGGACAGGTTAGAAGAGCAAAGAGGTTTAGCAATAGGACTGGAGGACAGGAGGGATACCTGTCGTCTTCTGGGGAGGCATGCTGAATTAGGATCCTGGGGCTCGTGGGTCTGGTACGGGGCAGAGACTGGGTGCTCCTGCGTGAATGTGTGCATGTGTGATCCACAAACACCCAAAGAGTTCAAAGTGGAGATGGAAGAAACACGGGAGGTCAATATAGAGACTGTGACAACGGTCATGTCAAACATAAGAAGATGCACAGATTCAGGGGGCTCATTTTGGACACTTCTCCAGCTACAGCGGTTGGATATAATATATGATCCCTATCAAAGATGCAAAACAGAGCTGTCAGGCCATAAGAGTCATTGGACGCTAACAGAGCAGTGCAAAGTGGGTGACCCAACGGTGGTATGTTACTTTGACATTAACATTAACATAGACACACTGGGTTTTATTCACTAATACTTGCATATACTGTGTGTTCTTATTTACAGGATGTGCTCGGAAAAAGTTCTCACGCTAAATTTGACATATTTACAAAAAATATTCTAAAGCTAATGAATCTATATTATTCTAAATGAGGGAGAATATGCTAGCAGTTAGTGATTAGCATGATTAGAATAATTAAGGGCCATTTCCATACAATCTCAGAAAACTTTTTAGAACATGGCAAAGCAAAAAAACGAATAAATGTTGTTAAATGTTTTCAACTTTCTATTTATCAAAGAATACTTAAAAAAAGTATCTCAGTTCTTAAAAAATATTAAGCAGCTCAACTGTTTCCAACATTGATCATTAGAAGAATCAGCATTTTACAGTGATTTATGAAGGATCGTGTGACACTGAAGACTGGAGTAATGGTGCTGAAAATTCAGCTTTGCCATCACAGGAATAAATTACATTTTAAAATATATAAAAAAATAAATGTAAAAATGATTTAAATTAAATGAATGTAGCCTTTTTGAGCCTAAGTTAAAAACATAAAAAATCTAAACTTTTTAAGTTTTAAATTTTAACTTTTTAAATGTATAAAATGTATTTATATAAACATTTAACTTAGCAAATGTAATGTCTCTAATGCAACAAAGATTTGTATGTGTGGTTTTAGTTTGTTCTAAATTTTATCCTAAAAAAAAAAAAATCTGTTTGCACAGTTTTTAAGAAAAACAATATGTGTGTATGAACATTAGTAAATAAGACCCAGTGACTGCTGTGTTTAAAGGGCATCACAAAGGAACATTCTAGGAGTGTCCTTTAATGTATGTGAATGATATTAATGACAAATTCAACAAAACTGAAATAATCCAATTCAAAATAAAGAGTGTACCTGTCTCGTTCAGGTGAATTGGAATTAGAACCTGGTCTCAGACAGTTGGTACTAGCACTTCTAACCCTGTCAAGAGAGGGCTGTAGATCACTAGGGTCACAACATGCCATCCAATGGAGAAAGAAGGAGGAAAAAAGGAAGATGACAAAGAACAAAAAAGTTAGGTCTAAAATAAAATGAAAAGCAAACCTGTAAGACTTAAGGGGAGGAAGTCAAGAGAGCTGCTAAAATGTGGTGAGTGAGATAATGGTTGAATTTTCAGCTAACATTCTGAATGAGGAGCTGCTGGCTCTTGGGAGCTGTTGAATGTTTGATTTTGCATTTTTTTTATATAATTGGGTTTAGACATGTTCAACCCCTTACCTAATGGTGATCTTGTCTGTGAATCTAAGAATTGAGTGGCATTGACTACAGACAGCCGTGACTTTGACTTAAGGCATGCAGGAAGTGTTAAGCTGAACACAAACAAAAGTCAAACAAGTGCAAACAAAGGCAAACACAAGTTACAGAAAGAGACATTATAAAATATAATCACATGACCATGTTTTCTGTGGAGACCTGTTGGATGTTTAACACTGTGTCCGAACCATGGGAAAGGGAATGTTAAAGGATAGCTTTCTCCAGGAATTATAGACCTACTTGGTTTGGACAGATAAATAGCTTGTTGCTGGAAACACGTCCCATTGCGCCTGGTTAGGACATGCCATAAGATGTTTATAGCTAACAGTGATTTACCACATCTAACTCTTCAAATAAATTGTATCTTTTAAATTACAGATGCTACTTTAAACATCCACAGAACACAGAACACCACAGTCAGATAGAAAGCACTCACATTTACTTACCATCTGAACATCTAACAGTGTCAGATTCTAACAGGATTGTCTATATTTCAATCTCCAGCTGAATGACTACAATACTATACTACTTTGCATATGATGATAGTGTTGCACACTTTAACATACTTATGCCAGAAATTATATTCTTTAAAAAGAACATACTTATTAAGTATGATCTGAATGGGATGTTTTCATACACTCTAATCGCAATTAAATTAAAAATTATGATAACACTTCAGTATAGGGACCAATTCTCATTAGTAACTAGTTACTTATTAGCATGCCTATTATTAACATATTGGCTGTTTGTTAGTACTTACCATATAAAGCACATATTCTGCATGACCATATTCTGCATCCCTAATCCCACCCAATACCTAAATTTAACAACTACCTTAATGAGCAGCAAATTAGGAGTTTATTGAGGCAAAGTCTGTTAATAGATATAAAGTGTGACCAAAATTATGTTATTGTGTTATAGTTTAAATTTATATTAAATGCAATTAGCCGAACTTTAGAGTGCTTATTTAACACACTTAAATAGGACTGAAGTACATCTTTATATGAAATTTATAAGCACTTCTATTGTCTTTGAAATCTGGTTGAAGTGCACTGCTGAATGTACTGACCAGGTACTGACAAGCATTTATGGAAAAATAAAATAAACTCAAAGTCATTTCTAAGTCATTTGTATGTCATGTATTTAAATATTTTAAATATATAAAAGTTGCAATTTAGTACATGTAAAATATATCAACTTTAAATGTAATATCTAATTACAGTTAAACAGTTAAACTACTTCACAAGTGCTTTAGTATGTTACAGCAAAATAAGTGTACTTCTTTAAAGCACAACAAATTATTATTAAAACAAAAGATTTAAAATGTACTTTAAAAGTAAATCTTTTAATATGACAAGTATAATTTTTACAGTGTACTTAAGCATAATTTAAGTTAAGCATAAGCATTAAGTTATAAAAGTGTACTCTCTTTAAGTACAATTAAGTGTCCTTTAATTATTATATGATCATTTAAAAATATATATTAAAAGTATTACAAGTATATTTTAAAAATATACTTTTAAGGTTTTAAGTATAATCAATACAATTAAGTGCACTTCAAGGGGAACTGATATTATTACTCTGCCTATTAGCAGTAAATTTACATTATCATTCACATCCAGTTTAATGGTTTTGTTGAGTGAAAAAATACTGTCAGACTTTGACAATGATAAAAAATATATATATGCACCAGCATACTGCATTAGCTAATCCATAATAAAAGTGAGCTGGAGATCTGAGTGAGTTTGAGCGTCACAGATGCTATAAAATCTTCATTAGTCAGAAAGGATGCCATGGCTTAAGTGTTGGTTTTTGGCCGCCTTACCTGTAAATTTTCTTATGAATTCCATTGACTAATAAAGGCATCTTGGAAGGCAGAGTGCTACTGTACTTAGATGAACTCCTGCCAACACTACATTAACATGCAAGCATGCAAGATGGAAACAAAAGATGTATCAAAATCACAGCTGTGGTTAGTCCACTCAAACAGCAAACGAATGTCAAAGGTCACTCATGCAAACATGCAAAGATCACTCCAGAGGCAACTCCCTTATTCTAGATCATCTTTTTTTTCTGTCAAACACGCTTAGAATTCAATCGAGGTCAGTAACGAACAGAATAAAAATAAACGTGTCAAAATGACACTTGAGCAGAATGAGATCTTTATTATCAGAAAGCAAACGGTTGTCGTGACGAGGTATTCGTCTTTTAGGCTGTACGCCAAAAGCAAGTGGAAAGTTCCGCTTGTAATGTTTCTTGTCAACGAGCTGCTCTGAAATATTAGAGTGGAGAGGCGAAGAGTTTGACAAGAAGCGCTCGAGAGAGAGAAACTGGTATCAACGCTCAGCGCTGTTTTAATTAAATGGAATAAACTTCAGGCTAGGCAAAAGAAACAGACACATGGAGTCTTTTCAGAATGAAAATGATATTACCAGTTCTTATGACACCAAGATAGTAATATTGATTAACACAGTAATCTGAATACAACATAGTATAATTCACAGATTGCTGGTTCAATTCTGGCCTTTTCTTTACCTTTGGGTGTGCAGACACTCTGTGCTTCTACCCCGCACTGATCTGTGTATCAAGATGACCTCACTGCAATTACCATGGAGATGAAGGACACATAGGAAAATAAACAAAAAAACAAAACAGACCAATAAACAAGCAAACATAAAAGAAAAAATGGGCACCAGTGAGTTAGAAGAGGAAGGGTAACAACCTTTAAAGCCAGAACAATGCACAACAATTAAAAAAGATGTGTCTTCTTGTACGATCATCTCTGTCCATACAAACCCTTCAGTGTCGTTCAATCCTTTCAAAAACACGCAGTCACATGTGGTTTGGCTCTAACGCACATTCTGAAAATGGTGCAAGGCCTTTGTAGGTTAGCAAGTCTCGAAAACATCATTTCACTTTCCAAAAACTAATTTTGATGGCGTTCCAGAAACAGTATTTTTATGGAAGTAAATGAAGGCACATGGAAGTGATTACTCTTTTAACACACACTAAGGCACGCTTGTACACACTCGCTTGGGCCCACACATTTCTATTTACCTGTCATCTACGTAAGCTCTCTCTTGCACACGGGCACGATCGTGGTAGCGTGTTGGGGAACGGGATCGCCGGCTGTGCTGGACCTCATCCAGACTCCTTAGAGAGAAAGACAGAGAGAAAACCGGGTTTTAATGCAGGTTAAAATTATTTGTCAAATGATAAATCCTAAAAATAGGTAGGGATGTACCTCTGTGCAGGGACATTGGCTGGGCGGGACCGTCCCCTGCTCTCTTCGTCTCTGTGTGGGGACGCAGACCGTGAGCGATACTGAGTTGGCCTGATCTGGTCTGGAACCTCTAATGTTGTTGCTCGGTCTCGGTCTCGGTCTCGGCCCCGTTCTCTTTCTCTGTCCCGTTCTCTTTCTCTTTCTCTTGATCGGTTTTCTGTAGCTGTGATGACACAAAGATGAAAAAAAATTAAAGAACATTTTTGGAAAGCCTGTCTGGAAAAAAACAGATTTTGCTTATGCAGTCACTGGCCTTGCCAAACCACATTCCCCATGTTAGAACCCATCCAAAAAATAAAATGATTGACATAATATGTTAGACCATATCTAACAGAACATGCCAGACAATTAAAATACCTTGTTCATTCTCCTTATATCTATTTGTGAACGATGTGTGCTTTTGACAGTTGGAATCACAATTTGAGTCCTAGATATATATGTACACACACTACCAGTCAAATCAAAAATGTAAAATATATTTATTTATATATAAAATTATATGGTAACACTGTAGTATAGGGACCAATTCTCACTATTAACTAGTTGCTTATTAGCATGTCTATTAATGACATATTGGCTATTTATTAGTACGTACTTATAAAGCACATATTCTGCATGACCATATTCTGCATCCCTAATCCTACCCAATACCTGAACAACTACCTTACTAACTATTAATAAGCAGCAAATTAGGAGTTTATTGAGGCAAAAGTCGTAGTTAATGGTTTGTTAATAGCGAGAATTGGACCCTAAAATAAAGTGTGGCCAGTTATATTTATTTTTCTATTTTTGATTATTTAATAATTGGTTTTCTAAAATTACATTTTTTCATGTATTTTTACAACAAAGCAGAACATAACAGAACAATCTTGGTTTAGAGACAAAACATTAATTTATTACTTTCAAAGAATGTATCTCTTCATTAAATAGCAAAACAATGAAAACTGAAAAAATATGTTTATATATATACATATATATATATATATATATATATATGTGTGTGTGTGTGTGTGTTTTCTTTTTTTCAACAGAAATTGTTTTTCACACCAGTTTTTCCAATAAAACCACTGAACAACTTCACTGCTAATAGTATTTTGTCAAAATTAATAACTTTAAAAAAAAACTTTAAAGGTGGTCAAGAAAAAAAACACTGCCCTATAAGACTATATCCACTGTGCTTATATGGTTTGGAGAATGAAGTCAAGGTATGTCAAAAAGGCATTGTAACACAAAGATGTGTCATTTTCTAACTTCTACCATGCAGAGGCAAAATAAAACGTGTAGCACCACCAAGAGGAAGCAGTTTAGAAATTATTTTCCCTCAATTTCCCATTGTGATCATGCATATGTGATAGTGTGCATTATGCTGCAAGTCTAAACTACTATACTACAGCGAAAAGCACTGGAGACAGAACACATTTCAGATAGTTAAGTGTCTCCCCCATATAGAAGAAGCACCACTTTATATTCATTTTAAGCACTTAATATTACCAAAATAGTTAGTTTATTAGTATGGGATGAATGTAACATGCCAGGTGTGTCATGATGGTGATTAGTGTATTGTCTCCAGCACAACAGCGGTGACTTCCAAAGGAAGGGAAGGCCTGCTATTGGTTGCTTCTCTCTTTTGGGGTACTCTAAGGCACAAAGTACAGAGAAGTGCCAAGGTTGGCATTGCCTTGGCCCCTCCCACCCACCTGTGGCGACATAATCAGTTTCTGTAATACGCTGCGAGCCTGCACAGACAGATACAGATATACAAACAGGTATAGATGTACAGACAAACACGGAGATACAGACGTAAACGAATGCACACAAAGCACTGCTGGAATAATCCATAGTTAGGCAAGCAATAAAATAGCATACTAAAATATGTCTTGTGGACACACCGTACCCATGGGCCACACTCCTACACACTAACTCACAGGCAGCACGGTTCAAAAACATACCTCCGCATGAACGTACAGACAAAACAGACATTAAAAACCTTGAATATTGCAAGACAATGGCAAACATATTAATGAGACTGCATGAATTCCAGGACCTTGACCTAAAAGATATGTTGATGTTTAACTAATGTTTGATGATTGGCCTTCACCTACTTATACATAGTTTAGTAATTGTGAAATTATGATAATTTCTCTGGCTTGACTTAACATCTTAGAAGGAATACTTCATCTATTTTAACCGAACTGCCCACAACCTCTTTAGCTTTTGGTAAATCTGTGAAACACTGAGGAGGCGAATTCGCTAAACGATTATGCCACACAATTGAGCAGTATTTCAGTGCAAAACTCTGCATCTTATTCATATACCACTCACAACTAAGCAGAATGTACACTACCACTCAAAATTTTGGGGTCAGTAAGATTTTTTTGTTAATTAATACTTTTATTCAGTATTTACACAATTTTCTATTTATCAAAGAATCCTGAAAAAAATAATTCAGTTTTCCACATATGTTTTTAACACTGAAGCATGATTTCTGAAGAATCATGTGACTCTAAAGACTGATGTAATGATGCTGAAAATTCAGCTTTGCCATCACTGGAATAAATTATATGTTAAAATACATTAAAATAGAAAACAGTGATTTTAAATTCTAATAATATTTTACAGTATTACTGTTTTTACTGTATTTTCGATCAAGCAAACGCAGCCTTTGTGGACATAAAAGATTTCTTTAAAAACATCTTATCGACACCAAACTTTGTACAATAGCTGATCCAGTGCTGCACCATGCATATTTAAATTAGGCCTCTATTATTCGTTTTTGGGCAAACACACCTACTTTCTATGCAGATGAGGCATATTAACTAATGCCGCCCATGAACAATTGATGGTACAAATATTTGTGTGCATTTTCTATTGATCACAGTAACAGTAATTTATCAAATTATGATCAAGTGATGGAGAATGTTATAATTGGACGTATATCCAGTTATCAGGTGCTGATAGCTCGCAGCGCTTGCAAATAAAGATATGAAATTAAAATCGTACTAAATTTCTCACTGTGAGATAAAAAGTACTTAAACACAAAGTGATTCGGTGTGTTTAACACTTTCAGATCACATCCCCACTGTGAGGCCTTCCACTTACGTTGCAGCTTTTTGGTGGGTGTTTCCGTGTGTCCGTGTCTGCGGGGCAGGTATGGTGAAGGGTGCGGCAGTGGGATGGAAGAGACGTCATGTGTCTGCAGCTTGTACCAGTGAGGCTTGTCATCCAGCAGGGCAGTCTCCAGCTCGATTAGGATCTAGGTTCAAAGAGAGGAGAAACCACAGACACTCAGGTATGATGCTGTTTGAATGTTTTCAGAGAGCAATTCATGTTGTAAATAAATGGACAAAGTTAATATATGCTTCATACTTCTCCCAGAAAGTCACTCTCCTCATCTTGTATTCTGGGTTGGTCCCACACAGTAATCTCCAGCATGTGTTCTCTGAAATCCCGGCGATGGACGTGAGAGTACACAAATGTCTGGTTCCACTTGGGCTCCAGACTTTTCTTTACTGTCTTCGTTCTTCTCTTGCTCTTATCACTAAAGTAAAACAAATATACACATAAAACGTTATAACAAGAACATTAACACTCTATTAAAACTGCTTGATACACATATCAGCGATGATAAAAAAAAAATATCAGAATTTTATTGGAAAATCTGTTTGATCTGCATTACTGTTCAAAAGCTGGGGGATTTTTAATAATGGTTTTCTTTAAAATGATTTTTTTTCATGTTTTTTTTTTCTTTTTTGTATTTTTTTATTTTTAACAAGTCTCACCAAGGCAGCATTTATCTGATCAAATACAAAGTAAAAATAGTAATATTCTGAAATATTATTGCAATGCAAAATATATATATAAATATATTGCTAAAAAATGTATTTCTATTTTAATATATTTTAAAATGTGATTTTTTTTCACATGTAAAGACAAAGCTGAATTTTCAGCAGTCATTACTCCAGTCTTCAGTGTCACATGATTCTTCATGAACTGTTCTACAATTAGATTTGCTGCTCAAGAAACATTTCTTATTATATTATCGATGTAAGCAGTTGTGCTGCCTAATATTTTTGTTGAAACTGTGATGCATTTTTTTTCTGGATTTTTCTTGACGAACAGAAAGTTCAAAAGAACAGAATTTATTTGAAATATGCATCTTTTGTAACACAAAGTCTTCACTGTCACTTTTGATCAATTTAATGGAGTTTAATGCATTTCAAATCAATTTGCTATATAAAAGCATTCATTTCTTCAAAAAAAAAAAACTTACTGATCACAAACTTTTGAACAGTAGTGTCTAAGGTTGTCAAAATAAAAAAAAAGTCTGTAGTCTATACAATACTGAATTTCTTGAGACTACAACTGAGATCACTGGAAAAATCAAATATACCTTCTATCAGGCAGGAAGTACATTTTGACATAGGGGTTTCTGGGACGTCCATCCGATCTGGGTGGCAGGTCTATAGCCTGCAATACGTTCACTATCAGCTGATGGCCGACCTTATCATACCACATTTTCACCTGGAAGAGATAAATACATAAACAGCCAATAAACAAACACTCTAAGCACAACATGGTGACTGTACATACTTCAGTGTGTACTGACCGACAGCTGTCCAGGCAATAGCTGAGGAGCATCTCTAAGACCACCTGGGCTGGAAGGGGACAAGACAGATATAGAGGGTCTTTCCATCTTCTGTGATTCGAAGGAACTTGAACCTGCTGCAGAGGGACGAGAAAAAAACAAGTGCTGAAAACATCAGAATAATGTTTGCATATAAAAAACAATATAGTATTTAGGAGTTCACATTTGATTCATGATTCATTTGATTCCTTACGTACTAGATTCTAATGGAGGGTGTGATGTTTCTGGTATTCGTGGTATATCACTGAAAGAAAAAGATCACAAATCCATACATTAGTTGTCAAGTACACTACTATTCAAAAGTTTGGGTCAGTAAGATATTTATAAAATAAGTATCTTATGTTCACCAAGGCTGCATTTATTTATATAAAATACAGTAAAAGTAATAATATCATAAATATTTTTAAATTTCAAAATAAATTTTTCTATTTTAACATAACACATGCAATTTATTCCTATGATGGAAAAGTTGGAAAAGATGGAAAATTTTCAGCAGCCATTACTCCAGTGTCACATTATTCTGCAGAAATCAATGTATATGCTGATTTACTGCTCAAGAAACATTTCATATTATTATTAATATTGAAAACAGTTCTGCTGCTTAATATTTTCTGTGGGAAGCACATTTTTCAGGATACTTTGAAGAATATAAAGTTCAAAAGAATGGCATTTATTTGAAACAGAAATCATTTGTAACATTATACATGTCTTTATATCCACTTTTGATCAATTTAATGCATCCTTGCTGAATAAAAGTATTCATTTCTTTAAAAAATAAATAAATAAAAAATAACTGACTCTAACCTTTTGAATGGTAGTGTATTTGGGCATTTAAGCCACATTTAATGTATGAATATTTTTGTATTATATAACGAAATATCCTATATGTGACCCTGGACCACAAAACCAGTCTTAAGTTGCTGGGATATATTTTTAGCAATAGCCAAAAATACATTGTATGGGTCAAAATGATTGATTTTTCTTTTATGTCAAAAATCATTAGGATATTAAGTAAAGATCATGTTCCATGAAGATTTTTTGTAAATTTCCTACTGTAAATATATCAAAACATAATTTTTGATTAGTAATATGCATTGCTAAGAACTTCATATGGACAACTTTAAAGGCAATTTTCTCAGTATTTTGATTTTTTTGCACCTTCAGATTCCAGATACTCAAATAGTTGTATCTCGGCCAAATATTATCCTATCCTAACAAACTACACATCAATGGAAAGCTTATTTATTCAGCTTTCAGATGATGCATAAATCTCAATTTTGAAAAATTGACACTTATGACTGGTTTTGTGGTCCAGGGTCACATATAGTGTCATTTATTTGGAAGCAATACAAACAGGTATTTGACGTTTGTTAGGTTTTAAATGATAAAATGTTCAATAAATTGTTTAAAATATTTTTGACAAGTTTGTTTTCAGAAAAGCTCTAGTATCATTTGTTTAGCAGACATTTTACATGCAATTTAGGTGTCCAAATATACTGTATACACTGACAAATAGTTTCTAGTCAAACATCAAAAGGGAGGTGTGCATCACAAGCTCTTTATAAGGGCTTTAGGGACAGAAGACAGAAGCAAATGAGGACAGAATTCAGAGATGAGGTCCAAAAAAATAAATAAATAAATCACATCACCTCTTAGACTGTGTTTCACTTGCAGCTAAGATTTATCCACCCTTTGCAAGTGTTTGGAGAGAAATCAATGAATACATCTTTTTAAAGAGGTGGGAGGACAGAGCAAAGGAGAGTATAATGGCTTACAGTGAAAACTAAACACAACACAGACAAAGTTAAACATCTATTGCACAACTATTCAACTGCCTGTAGATACTTCAAACACCATTGTTTAAAGGATTGGTCCAACTAGAATACATTCTTAAAGGAGTCATGATATCACGAATCAAAATGTTCTTGATATTTACACATATAAGAGGTTAATCTACAATAAAAAAAAAGCAATTTTCAAAACGAACTCCCCATTTTAAAACATGATTTTTTTCTTTTTTTTATTCTTCTGAAACACCAGGATTTGAAATCAGGACAATCGTGACATCACAGTTCCCCTCTACACGCGTCATTGTCGTATGTAATCTGAGGAGATGTGTTATGAACAACTCATGTCTGTCATAATGATAATAATGATACATCAATGATATCGCTGTTAGGTAAAGAAAGACCTTTCTGATGCAAAACTTTCTAAACTCACCTCAAGAAACAGAATATAAAAATAAAAATAACAAATTGTATCTAAATTATGATCGTTTTAGAAGACAAAACCATACTAAGATCATAAGTGCACCACAGGAATCATTATAAAATAATTTACAAAATGCATTTAATGACCCCTTTAAAAATGATTTGGGTGCTTTGCCGTTAACCGAGAGTCAGATTACCCACTAAGGTGTGTGATGGATGACTTACCCTATTGGCCTTGATACTACTAACTCAACATGTGGTTCTGCTTGGGAATTCAAGATGATATTGTAAACTTCTTTCTTGGTTAATCCTGGTAATGATTTCCCATTCCACTGAAGCACCTCATCACCTACAAACAGCCAAAACACGTATTGTCACATTAAATTCCTGCACACATCTGAGGACATCCTCAATTTAATTCTTAAAATAGATATTTAAACACACATTTTCAAAATATCTGAGGACTAAATGCATTATTAAATTCAATTCAATTAAGACTGTCAATTAAGTGTGCAATAATTTAGCACAGTATATTACATAAGTATTTTCCCGTAGTAATTTAAGCTTGAAATATAACGTCATGTTTTGTGGTCTACATTTACTCATTTGTCACAATAATGAATCATCTTCATTTGAGGTCTTTTCTTTGCAAATACTGATATATGTCAGTGGTTCTCCAAGGCTCCCCATTGCCCACAACATTATTCAAAGGCTCCTAGTTTCTGTACAAAAGAAAATAACCTTCAGGGTTTCCACTCTTTTTAAACAATGACTTTACATGATTTCCTGGATAAGGATTTTCACAAATATTTTTATTTGCAATTTCAACCTGGTCAAACATTTTAGAGCTTGGCAGATATGCAAAATGTATATTATTTACAAAAATATCCAAGGTGTTTTAAGATTCTGTTATTTTTCATGACTTAATTTAAATCACAGTTTTAAAATTCTCATATAGCCATGTTTTCTAAGACTGTCAAAGCAAACAAAGAGATGTTAAGGGTGATGTATATAATTTTAATTTATTTTAATGCTTGTTTTATCTTATTTTAAATAATCTGAAGTCATCTCGAGGCCACTTTAGAAGTTTGGGCCTGGTTGAGAACCACTAATATATGCATCCATATATGATTAATTTGCTAAATCAGTGTATAAGGTAATTTTGCTTGATTACTCTGTTTAATCAATTAACAATCCTCATTTTAAGTTACAAACTGAGAGAAGTTCTGGACTCACCGGCCCGTAGATGACCCACCACATCAGCTAAACTCCCTTTCTTGACTTTGGTGATGAAGGCCCCAAGTCTCTTAGTTTCTGTAATCTTCCCCCCAACCACCTGTACTCATACAAATCATTTAAAGATGGGTAAAGTGTACAGAGAATTCATAAAAACCTATTGTGTATATCCAGTACATTGTGTTTTTTTTTTGTACATGGTCCATGACATGGTGTAGTCGTTGACTTCATAACAGTCAGGCGAGGAACTTGTGTTTATACAGTATGTTTATGCGAGTTGCTCTCCCCTCACCTTTAGCCCTAGCAGAGCCCCAGCCTCTTTTGGCATGGCTGTTCGCTTGCTCAAAGTGATTCGGCCAATTAAATGATCACCTTCCTTGGAGGGCTGCCATGTAACTGGATGCTAAAGAGAACAAGGCAGAGATTAATCCCATCAGAGAAAGGACCATCCCATTACATCTAACCCTTACCTCACCTTCACACTCATGCACATTCACACACACAGACACAACCAGGGTTATTTTTAGCTAATAGAAACTAAAATCAAAACCATTTTCATGTAGTTTCACTTCATGTACTTAAATAACAAACTAAAAAAAAACAATATAGACATATTTTTTAAAAAAAAGCACAACACAAGAACACAAAAAAATTACTCAAACTTTAATAAAACTAAAAGAAAAATATAAAAATAAAAACTAATTCAAAAAATAAAAAAGAACAATACTATTATCTCAATTATACTAAGCAATACTATATGCAACTCACCAGTGTTCTCAGTCACTTTAAAGTTAACAAAGTTAAAAAACAAAATCTGCTTTCTTAGTTCACCTTCCTGATCATCTTGTAAATGATAGCAAAAAAATTTTATTCCAAAGAAAATGTTTGTCATTCTAATACTTCAAAAAGTTACTTAAGACCACACATGATAAATAATGTTAACCAATGGCCAAATAGCTATTTAGTCGTTGTTTTAGCAAAACTGCATTTGGTATTGGTCACATCCTGTGTATGTAACATTTAAATTTATGCATTTGCATTCAAGCTATGCATTTTATAACTTCATGTATTTCCTGGGAATCGAACCCATGACCTCAGCAGTGTGAGCTACAGTGACATATGTAACAAACACCATCCAGTTCATTTACAGTTTACAGATCAGTCAATTTACAGTACAAGTCCTGTGCTACATTTTCTTCACATTCTGGAAGTAAAATGGTCGGTGAACATCAATTCATGTTGACCTTAAAAGGATAGTTCACCTTCAGTTGCTGGTCCCTACTGACTTCCATAGTATGGAAAAAAACACTATGCAAGTCAGTGGGGACCAACTGAAGGTGAACTATCCCTTTAAATGATTATAGCACAAGGAGGGAAAAACTTACGTGCCACGCAGTGGGGTCCAGTGGACAGCACTCCCAGTCCCCTAAAACAAACACACACACACACACACACACACACACACAAAAGTTAATAGAGTTATAATGTACATATGCTGACTATGTGAGCTGCCACCTTACACTAGCCAGAGTCCATCTCTAAACTCGCTCTGTTTACGCTTAATGAATATCTGAGCCCCAAAAGGGCACCTGCAGCCAAGATCTCATGCTAAAATATGTTCTGCTTTGACCCACCTGCAGAGCAAGAGGGAGAACTGGGACTGTGTTTGTGAATATATGTTTAAGAGCTACATTTAGTCCCCAGACAGAGGAAGCACTGCTGACACCAAAGCTGAATACACACTCCCACACACAGACACACACATACACACAGGCACAAAGGGACAGTCTCAGCGCTTTCCGTGACGCTGGCCTTCTATTTACTGTTGGCATGTTATATGGACGAGTGCCTTGTACATACGGGTTTCTGGGCTGTTTTCTGGTTATTTTTGAGCACCTGGGGTGTCTTGAGCGTGACGCACAAAGAGGGTGAGGAGTGCTCAAATTGTCATTTGAAAAACAAAAACAGATTGTAAAAATTAAATGTTGCTATAGACATCAGATTTGAATTACTTATAGTCAGCTTTTAAAAGGTATAAAATAAAAGTGTGATGTACCTTTGGTTGGCCAGTAGCTTTTATATGGACGAATGTTTGTGTTGTATTTGCTAAGAGAAGCGTCACTTTTTTAAAACCTTGTGAATGATGAAACTGACAAAAAATCCCACAGATTTGTTTTGAAGACTTAAATATAGATTTGGGGATGGGCTCTTCTGACTCAAAATCCCTAAAAACACCTTAGAAACACACAAACACACACATTTATACAGATTAATATATATACAAATGCTGGTTATTTTACAACATGACTCATCCAATCCGATTTTTAGAGTCAAAAGTATTGATTTTACGAAGTAGCTGTAGCTAGTGAGGCATCCGATTAAAAAAAAAAGTTCAGGAGTTCAAAGTAAGAGAAAAAAAGGGGAAAAAAAGACACCTTGAGACCTGGATAGCTTACTTACAAGTATGTCAGGGAATCTTCATAGGTTACTTTTTTAAGGAAGGCTGCTTCTTCACTGTCTAACCCAGTTCTGAGCAGGGTTGTTCTATAAAAAGATACTCTAAATAAAAATGTTAAACTCTGGAAAGCAACAAATTTCAACTATCACTCCTGAAAGTTTTAACAGCTAAACAAAAAAACAAAAAAACACCCCAGAAAAATTTTCAGCACAAAAAAATGAGCAACTTACAAAAGCAACATGTATAAATCATAATCAAATGCCATGAAGTAATATTAAGTAGAAGAGGTCTACATGAAGTAATATTAAGTAGCTGTCTAAGGGTATAAATGTTTAATATATTGCTTGTTGCACAGTGGATTGGTCCCCTGTGTGGGCTTTTATCTAAGCCTTGTACTTCTCATTCACATGACCTCCAAAATATAGTGCTTAGCAAATAAATATTTCATTAGTGTAGTTTCACATTACACTCATATTGTAATATGAAATTTTGTTACACAATTATATTCTACTTCTAATAATTCTAACTTTTCAAGACAACAACAAAGAAATCAAATCTAATAAATATCAATCTCTGCTCACAGTTAGAGATTTTGCACCCAGTTCTGTACAACTGGAAAACAACATTTTGAGTTTAAAGTTCAAATTATTAATCCATTCTTTGGCCATTAATAACAAAACCAATATATTAACTTTAAATAACAAAAGTATGAGGTGTCAGCTTGAATTGTTCAGTTCCTATTCTTTAGAAGAAAGAGTCGATTCTCTTACCTGTTGTTTCTGTTGAACCTGATGAAATGTTGTTGCACTGATAAGAGCAAGCTCGTGTTCTGCTTAACCTCCTCTCAATCTCCTGTTCTCCTATTTTTAGTCTCTCATTCCTTCTCCTATAGTCTGTCTTTCCTAGTCAACTCACAATGTTTACATTTCACCCCTGGCTTGTGTTAATACACTGACCTTCTAAGTCTGTGTTCAGTCAGTTTGCCAGGCTAACAGCACAGTGCAATATGAATAACCTGCTCTCCTTTACACCCCAGCCTTCAACCAGTCAAATCCAGTGAAAAATTATTCTGCGCATAGCATCTCCTTTATAAATATCCACTGTAGATACACTATAAATATCTTTAATATATCTTTAATATATTATAAATATAAATATATCTTTAAGACTTCAGTATGTAATTTATTAGTATAGCCTTTTACACACAAAGAACCTTTATGAAAAATATAAAAATAAATAAATAATCGTTATAATTTATTTATTTATTTTTATTCACAACAATTCCAAAGTTTGGGGTCAGCGAGTTTTTTTTTTTTTTTTTAATGAATACATTTATTCAGCAAGGATGCATTAAACTGATGCATCCTTGTGACAGTAGTGACAGTAAATGCATATAAAAAAATTCTATTTCCAATAAATGCTGTTCTTCTGAACTTTCTATTTACCAATGAATCCTGAAAAAAAGTATATCCGCAAAACTACTTCTGCACAACCATTTTCAACACTGATAATGATAAGAAATGTTTCTTGAGCACCAAATCAGCATTTTAGAATTATTTCTGATCCTAAACTTTTGAACAGTAGTGTATATATAACATGTCAAATTATTATTTTTTTAAGAAATCAGTATGTTTTTAGAAGAAATCCGAGTCCCAAAAACGCCAATAATAAAACTTTAAAATAAATAAATTAATTATGTAATTAATTTTTTTTTTTTAAAGAGTATAAAACCTGCAGGACCTCCCAGAGGACCTTTATTGGCCAGTCATTGTTGAAAACCCTGCCATTTCCACACAAAGCAAATGAAAAGTCTCACAGCATTTGCAGAGATTCTAACAAGTTATGCAATCTCTTGATAGTCACTGCTAATCCATTTGCGTGTTGCAAAAAGTACTAAATTCATCAATCAAACCAATATTACATTCATACTGATGGTGGTTTCCTTTTCTGAATCATGGAGGTTTGTGTTTATGCAAACACATGATTAAATATATAAATTATACAAAAGCAGGTATACATCTGACCCACCTCTCTCACTGACGCTCTCAATCTCCACATCTTCACAACTGGTGTATTCCGGTGTTGAACCGGCCTCTTCCTCCGAGCTGCTGACAGACATCTGCCTCTTGTTTCCACCCCGTTTGCTCTTGTAGGGGCGGGGTGGGGGCGGTCGAAGAGATTCCGATTGGTCAGAGCTGAGCGAATCATTGCGCAGCATGCTCTCACCTTTTTGTCGTTTCGATTTGTGCAGCAGCGCAGCCGAGCCGGGGTCCAGGTGGCTCAGCTGCAACTTCCTGTTCCATTCCTGAGGCTCCCTGAGCTCAGGTGGGCCTGCGGACATGGCAGGGCCCACCCTGAACCCCGGAGCGGGCGGCTGTGGGGTGTGGTTCGTTTTAGGAGGAGGACCCTGCATAACAGGCGCACCCTGCAAACCTGTACCCCCCGCGGTCCTCTCTGGGACGTAGGCCTGCTGCTGGCCCTCCAGCGAGGCCTGCCGCCCATCTACCCATCTCCTTGCACCTCTGTTGTCCTGCACAATCTCCCCCGCCTGCCTCGGCTTAGGATGCATACGTCCATCAGGCTCCGCCGGCCGGAGTTTGGCCGGATGATGTGGAGCATTTGGGTCAGTCCTGCACTGTTCCCTGGGTGGTTTCTGCTCCCCCTCAGTCCTCCTGATCTCAGGACTGTCGTGCTCCTGAGAGCGAGTTTTCATCAGTCTTCGACTTTCTCTGCGATTTTCACCGATATCTCGCTCTTCAGAGTGGATTTTGGATAGGACTCGCTGCCTCTCACCTCTTGGCCCTAGCTTGCCATTCTGATCAGAGGCTGCTGGTGGCTTTTTTCTAGAGATCAAATAATCACAGCATCACAAAGAGACATTCTCACAGACACTCCATATGATGTTTTAATGAGACATCACAATGCATCAAAAATAGAAACCAAATGAGTGACACAATGTCCTGATGCTTCTTGTTTGTCATGAAAAGACCAAAACTGACCTGCAGGTCTGAGCTGGTTTTTTTCTGGTACTCAAGCCTGGCCAAACTGGTCTTCAGTTCGTCTAGCAGGGATCCCTGACTGGCTAAACTGGTGTTTAGCTGGTTTAGTTGGCCAGTGTTAAAGAGTGCCCAAAATATATTTGAAATCTAAGATATTCTCAGGCATCACTGAGAAAACCACAGTTTGGAACCTTTATTTTTTAATAAAATGTGTCATCCAAAGCTATCAGGTAATTTACATAAATACAACACTTTATCTTAACTGCAAAAAATAGACCATTTACAATTATTAAAGATGGCATGAAATGAATGTTGTGATTATCTTCTCTATTTTATCAGAGTGAAATGGCTACTCAAACAAGAAAAAATGTAGGGTGGGACTTGATTTTATCCATCAGGAATTGACTGGATCGTTGGATTGTTGTTGTTTGCCAGTTGCTGTGATCTCATTTGAGTGACAGTTTGCTGGAGGGATTATTGTACTGTTCTCGCACTGTTGCACACGTCACCATAGAAGAGATGTTGGTGCGAGGGGGAAGGAAGTCAATGTTTTTGATTAAAGATTACAAGAGCAACTAAATTAAAAAAAAATAATGCGCACAGTTGAATTTATCATTTATAATAGACACCGCAATATTCCATAAACAAATAAGAATTGTCAATTCTGACTTCATGGAGACTCTAATCAAAATTTTATTTGTTATAACCTTTAAAAAATTAGTATGGAAAAAAGTTAGAACGAGAGGCCAAAGTGTACCTTTCTTGTGGAGGCTCACTGCGTGAGCGCGATGACGGCGTGTCGGCTGGCCCTGTGGAGGGGCCTTTTCTGGGGTCGGTCGGGGCAGGTGGCTGGGTGTCATGGGCAGTGGAAACGGAGTCGTCGAGAGGGTTCTGAGACCTAGAGCGCACCTTCTTCTCCCCAACGGGATCTCCACACATGGCTGGTTCACTCACTGCTGACCCCAGCTCTCCAGGCTTGGGCCCTTGGCTGGGAAACCACTCTCCAGATTTAGTGAGTATATCTTGTTGCCTTCGGCACTGGTTACATACCCACATTACCTAGAGTAAAAATTTTTTTTTACTAATTTTGTGAAGGTGAAGTGTGTAATTTCTGCAATTTTAAACGGAACTGCAAATAATGAATCCAAAAATGATTTTAAATAGTCCTGCCCAAAATGGTTTTCTTATGGTTAGATTAAACTGGAACATAAGAAAGTGATTTGACACAGAAAAAAATTACACACATGTGTGTGACATTTTAAATCTAACAAAATAATACAAAATTAAATAAAATGACAGATGAAATAAGGATTAAACATTCATGCATTTCTTGATTCTGGGTCTATGACAAGGGACAATGGCAAGTTGTGTCCATGATAGAGAAAGAAGAAAAACATAAAATCATGTTGGTTTCATATGGTTTTTAAAAACTTTTATACATTTTAATAATGTAAAATGTATTCAAAAACTTTTTGAAGTATTTTTATTATTATCATTATTTTCCAAAAATACACCTTTTAGGGAATACAAGTCATGAATAATAATCCATCATTCATGAATATAATTTATAAATGTAAACTTGCCATAATTAATCGCACTTCCATTTTTTTAAATTAAACTAACAGATAGGACAAAAAGTTTGCATGCATACATTATACAAATTACTGTACATATGATACCCTAAGTTTACATAAAACATGTCTTCCCTGATGACAAAGCTACAGATGAAAGGGTTGTTCATCATGTGGTGACCAAAAATAAAAGCTGAGGCGTCAAAAAAAGCTAATCTCTCAGAGACACTGAAACCCTGCGATACGTGACTCAGGTCTGACAGACAAAACGGCAGCCCGCTATAAGGGATAATGTAGGCAGGAGGAGGTGTGAACTGAAAAAATGAGACAGAAAGGAAACTGTTGTGCGAGCAGGGATAAATGTAAAGACAAACAATGAATATAAGGTAGTAATGTTAGCTGACAGAAGGTGGGTGTTGTTGAAACAAGAAGTTGAGACTTGAAACAGCGAGGTCCGTGGGATGTAATCACATGCCCACAGAGCAAAGGCATTGACCGTGGTCACTGTGGGAAGATTTGCAGGAGCTGTGGGGAAAAGCACGGAGGGTCGGGCCACGCTACACGCAAACATTAGCAGCGCTATCCATCACCCTCCTCCACACACACAGAAAGCCTGCCTGCTGATTCCTTTAGCAGGAGGATCAGGAGCGAGGAACACAAAAGATCTTGGCACATTCCAAATTTTTTCTCCTTTTTTTCCACTTCCCTCCTCCAGATTGCTTTTGATTAAAAGCTTGAGAGGTTGAGCGCGAGAGTGAGCGAGGGAGAGGGAGAGACACGCATCAACACATCTATATTTATCCAGGCAGCCGCCCAGCACCATTGGGGATATGTTAAAAAATTCCCCAGCTCGCTGCATAACTTTACTCAGTGAAGACTACCATTGATCCTGTGGATACAAGGCCAAACAAGCGATCTTACACAGCGCAAACACACACGCACGCATTTAACACGCAAACATATACACACACGTAAGCTTCCGCACACACGCAGCCTTCTGCTGCTGATGTCCTTGCCAGACAAACACGCTCTGTGGTTATAGTCGGAAAAAGAAATGTTCAAATGTGCCACCTGCTACCAGAATTCCTGTCCTAGTTTCCGCTTCTTTTTCTTTCTTCTTTCACTTTCTGTCACTCAACTAACTTATTTAATCATTCTAAACTCTAAATCAAAATGCACACGATTTGGCTTACTGCAATCAACAAATCAATATTATTTTATAAAATTTTAATACCATAAAAATTTAGAAAAATGACATTCACACACAGTAAGCAGCCATCATGTTCACATCTATGACAGGATGGGAGCAATAAAATCCTCATCCCATGTGATTCACACTCTCAATCACCTTCATCAAGGCCTATAATCACTCTGTATCAGTGTCAACTTTCTCATTAAAGAGCAATATTTGGAACTGTTTTTCTAGTTTTACCTTCATATGGGCATTTCCCCCCACATCCATAAAAAAAAAAAAAAATGTGTGTCATCCATTTATGCCAAATACTTCAAATTAATGAACTAAAATAATTGAAAATGCATATTAAATTGCTGAAATGTTGAGCTCTCTGTGGCCTAACATCATGGCACATTTTGGTTCTGATGGTTTATTTTACATTAAGTGTTTAAAGCTTAATTAAATTAAAATACTTTATAATAGCCAAACTGTGTGAATTTAATATTATATACACTGAAAAAAAGCTTCTGATTTACTGAATTTCACTCAGAAACTGTTAGTAAATTTCACAAATAATTACACAGAAATCGCAAGTATCATTGAAATAAAGGTACAATTTTGAAATAGAAATTGATATAAAAATGATTTGTCGAAGTCGTAAATAAAACAGATCATTTCTTTCTACTTCAAAACTGAATCATGTTTAATTTAATGTGCTACTTGCTGTTTCTTTGACATTATTTGTGAAATTTACTAGCAATTTCTGAGTGAAAACTGTTTATTACCCTTTTTTGTTTTTCTAAACAAAATGTAAATCCTACATTTTTTCCAGTGTACTATTATGGTATTTATTCATTTATTCATTGATTTAGCATTCTTATTAGATTTTCTGTTCTCATTTCAATTTCAGTTTTATTAATTTTTATTATGTGTTAAGTTTTATTAATTTTGTTGATTTTTAAAAAAATATTTCTATATAGCTTTAGTACTATAAGTAAGTACTTCAGTTTTAGTAATTTTATAACTTCAACTTATTTCAGTTAACTGCCAAGGCGACAATTCTCATTTTCATTTCAGTTTTTTAAGTTTAAATTATTCATTTAATAGTTATATATTTTTTTATTTCAACCAAAAGTTTTACTTTTTGTTAGCAACAGCAATGCCTCTAAAACAGCAAATACAAATATCTGACATCTAGGAGTAAGTAAAGTCTGGAGAGGCACCAAAAATTCATAAAATTAAGAATATTACAATTCAACAATAGACACAGACAGAATTTGCAGCAGGGTACTTTTGCCCTACATTTGCACTGGGACACTTTTTTGTCTCTGAGGGTGACATTTTTTACCCGAAGCTCTATGCACCTGCCTAATTATACAAAACTTAATTTTAAAGTGAAAAACAAACAAACAATCAAACAAAAAACACACGCACATGAGAAGGTCTCCATGATACTGTAGCAGTGGTGTTGATACAGAGGTAGCAGTGGTGTGTACGGGGCAGAGAGGGGCAAGAGGGGCAGCTCTCTTACAATGAAAAAGCATTATGCTGTGATTGAACAGGGTTGGCTGAGCTCCAAACTAATCTAAAGTAAATCAGCAGCAGAGTCCCCAGCTGTCAGTCACAGACCCCGACCCTCCCCACACGGATTACAACACTCAAATACCAGTCGCCTCTCCTCCAACAACCCACAAAACTGTACCGCACTGCTTCCTCTCAGATGGACAACAAGACAGGAGGAGGCAGCCGGTTTAATCAAGACAAACTGCTTTCAGACCATTTGTCTGTGTGCACACACAGTAAAACTGTACTACTGGATTAATAATGCACAGCTTTACAATATTACCAAATGTGATAATTTAGCAATTGCTTTGCGATTCAACAAACTCTGTGAGTTTTCCCAAGAAACTGTCCTTGAAAGAACCATAAGATTATGAGATTCAGAATCTGGGCTGCTAGCAATAGCAACTGAAGCTTACTGTAAAGTGCTTCCCATGATAATTACAGATGTTTTACCAGTGCTTGTTTTTTTTGTTTTTTTTCATCTATTATTTATTTTCAACAACCTGATCTTGACATTGTTGCATTAGTGATGGGATCTATTACACTCTAAAAAAGTCTGTGAAAATAGGGCCCATTTTACTGCATTAAAATTAATGATTAATATATTTTCCCTGTATTTTGAATGACACATTGCATTGTGTTTTGTTTTACAGTTGAAGGAAATGTCTTAAACTTAACAGATAATCTCCTGGCAGAAAATTGCTGGTACTTTTTCTGCACTTTTTTTTTTCTTACAGTACAGATTTTTCACTGATATCTGGCAGGCTAACGTTTTATTTTCTAATCAGACAGATGAATATGTGGAAATGGCTTTCCAGTTTGTTATCCAACACTCAGAAGAAGAGTATTTGGCATTCATAAAATGTAAACAATAAGCTCAATAATATTAAAAATATTCGCAGGGGCCTGTGAGAGAAGGACAGAGGGTGTAAAGGAGGAGAGAAGGCCGAAGCCATGAGAGGGTCAGTCTCACCCTTGCAGGATACTCATCAAACTCCTGCAGGTCCAGTGATGGGCTAATTATCAAGCTAATTAACATCTGCTAATGATCAGTAAAGGCCCTGGTGCCTGTGAGCCACTCTGTCCAAAACACACACACACTCTCTCTGTCCAGCATCTCTCTCGCTCTCAGCTGATTTCAACTTTAGATCAAACAATAACTACTGCTTCAGCCAAATCTGTTGAAATTAACTTCAAATTAGTCACCTGTCTAAAAAAAAAGACAAGGAAGGACGGGTATAAAATTCTGTTCAAACAGGAAAATCTGCTACAGCATCATCTCTCTCACCACCTCCATTTTCATTCTTCAAGAATCAGTGTGAAAACAGCAGTGAAACATGTTTTTCTCAGGGTGTTAAAACTCTGTGTTGTTGTTTGGATTTGAAATATCCAAACAAATTTTGTCCATTTGTGGCCATAAAGAGCAGTGAGATTTTTCACTGGTTGACTTATAGGCTAATCACAAAAAAAAATATATATATTATATTATATTATGTTATATTATATTATATTATAAATAAAGATAGAACCCTTCAGAGCTATCAGAATCATCAATGATTTGAATTCAGGTGTCACTGTGAAATGGTTTCATTTTAAGCACCTGAATATTTCATTGCATTGCAATGGCTTTTCAAATACATTAAAATAAAGTGAACATCAATGTATATCAACTAGACAATAAAGCTGGCAGTCTACAAAATAATCTAAATTAAAGATCTCAGAAGCAAAGGTTGGAGGATTTTGAAAGTAGACACAAGATGAAACTAGACATACTTTTTTTTAGATTCAAACAGAATCAACACATTTTTAAATAAAAGGACAATAAAATGAACAATATCAACACTACTAAACACTTTTCTAAATTGTCAGTGACATTCTTCACTTTCTTTAGTGGATTATCCACAAAAAATGAACTTCTGCCATCTGCATGTATGTGTGCTTTATGTGTGGGCATGTGTTATCCAATAAAAGCGTGTCCTGGATTACACTAAAGCACTCGTCCCTCTCCACCCTTTCAATGCAAGATTAAGAGAATGTAATAGACAGTGTTTTGCAGCCATCTCTTCAAAAGATGGTTTATTTTTGTTTGTAAAAAACTGTCAGGGATTTTGTGATGCAAGAAAAATGACATCCTGTCTCAGCTCCTGTGGAGCAGTACCTGAATGTCCAGGCAAAAGATGTTTGCTGTGAACAAATCTAGAACCTCAGAAGACTCATCATGAATATCCCTGGCTCTTCTCCATCCAGCATCACAATCTGCCCATCACAGCTCACCAAAACAAAACTCCTGAACTCCAGGCTCTCAATAGCTCCGCTGATAAATTACTCTCACTAGAAAATCCGATTCTACACTTGTTTGTATGGTTTCTCTGTCTAAACCACAAACCACTTAACGCACTCAACAGCAGTGGATCTGGTGGGTCGCAACAAAAAGATCTGTCGCAGGTCTGTGCTTTTGGAGTAAAAACAACACTAAAAGCAAATAATGAAATGCAAGTAGATATATAATATAAAGCATAGTTAGGATAGCAAAACAAATGCACTTTTAAAAGACAAGAGAAAATGTATAATGCTGTTTAAAAGTTTAGGGTCGGTAAAGTTTTTTTGGAGGAAAAATTTTAATATTTTAAAAATTAATATTTTTATTCAGCAAGAATGCATTATATTGTGTGACTTTAAAGAGTGGATTAAATGGCTGCTGAAAATTCAGCTTTGCCATCAGAGGAACAAATTACATTTTAAAGTATAAAATAAAATGGAAACAGTTCATTTAAATTGTAATAATATTTCACAATTTTGGCAATTGGTGAGCTTAAGTGACTTATTTTACCAAATCTTAAATATTTCTAGTTGTTATCATTAAAGATTTTCTATAGACATTAAATGAAACTGAAATATTAATAAATTTAAAAGGAATTTAATAATATTTCTGTATTCCTGTTTTGGTACTGTGTTGGGAACCAGCTGAAAACTTTCTTTTTTATTTGTATTTTTAAGTATCCTTTAGTTCACATAAATGCTAAAAAAACTGCTAAGCATCTTAACAATTTACCAACGAGCCATCATCTGACTGGTTCTGTTTGACTAGCCCCCGAAAGCCTATCATTCATCACCAGACTCCGCCTCTTCTTCCATCTTGTTAATATCATTTCATTTCCATCGCTCGGCAAGATGCGGACAGGCAGGGTTGTCCGCCGGTGTCAGGTCCACGCAAACGGGGTGGATAAATGGAGTGCTTGAGTTCTGTGAGTGGAGGAAAAGTGAGAGCGCAGTTCACGCTTCCACCTCCGACAGCTTGATGAATTGGGGCGGCAACAAGCAGAGCTAGACCCATAATTCAGCATGTTATAAATCCCGGATAAGGATGAAAGACTGCCACAAAAGACATTACTGTCCATTCCGTCTAATGAGCCAGTACATCAGCGCCTGGAGACGCTCACCCACTGGCCCTCTCGCAAAACACTCCTTCACCCGTCACTCGTACAAAGACCATTCCTATTGTTAAATACCGGATCAATATTGTAAATAATCTATTTCATCTCCCTGCTGATGTAACGAAACTAACTTTCAGTCTTTCGTCACCGAGACATACATCTCACGCTTGACAAGCCATCTGCGGATCGATACAGTGATATGTTTAGCTCTACTCTCTCCCCAAACACCGGGCCTTCTCTGAATTAAGCAGATTGATGAGGTCTATGAATACAACACCTCCCATGGTACCACCAGCCATTTGTGTGTGTGTGTGTGCATTTCATTGTCACATTATACTCGTCTCTGTAGACCTGAACTCCAGTCCAAATCCCCACTGGATCTGTGTCTCTTATTTTCACTACATAAAGTCCTACATGAGGCCTGACCAAAGTCCATTTAAAAAAAGACAATCATTTTCACCAGGGATATTTTAGTTAGCTAAAAACATAAAAAAATAATTACTTGAAATAAATGTTAAATTAAATTAAATTAAATATTTTTTATTTATTTATTTATTTATTTGGTAACACTTTAGTGTATAGGGACCAATTCTCAGTATTAACTAGTTGTTTATTAGCATGCCTACTATTGAAATACTGGCTGTTTAGTACTTATAAAACATTTATTGTAGATGACCATCTTCTACATGCCTAATCCTAGACAATACCTAAATTTAACAACTAACTTACTCAACATTAATAAGCAGCAAATTAGGAGTTTATTGAGGCAAAAGTCATAGTTAATGATTTGTTAATAGCGAGAATTCAACCTTAAAGTGTGACCATTTATTTTTTTTAGTTTGCCAAGGAAAAATTCCAATTTTAATTTATTTTAATTTGATGTATTAAAATAGCTAAAACTGAAATAAAAACTAATAAAACTATATAGACAAAAACTACAAAAATGACAAAAAAATTCTACAAATTTTTTAAAATAAATATTTTGACAAAATTATTAAAATTTACAAAAACTTAAATTGACATGAAAATGGAAAGCATAAAAATAAAAATTGATTCAAATTATTAACAAAAAAATAAAGGTCTAAAAGGTATAAAAGAACCATTTTAGGTTCCCCAGAGAACCTTTCTCTAAACAGTTCTAATAAGAACCATCGTTAACTATCTAGAGAAATTTTTCCACTACAAAGAACCTTCTGTGCAATGGAAAGTTTCCATGAATGTTAAAAGTTCTTCATGGAACCACTGATGCCAACAAAGAACCTTAATTTTTAAGAATGATACTAAAACAACACTAGTTCTCATCGAAAGACATTGGTCTAATGTCCCTGTCCATGAAATATCCACAAACCAGATGCAAAGGAAGAGGAGAAAGATCAATACTAATCATTTCACGGTGTGGCTTTGAGGAAGTGGGCAGTGGAATGACACATCGCTGGTGTTTTCCAGCAACACCGAAGTTCTGATGTTAAAAACTACACGGCTCCAAAGCCCAGCCCGGCTGACCATAGTCTAAAATGGATCTTTGGAAAAGAAAGAAAGAACAAGAGACAGAGAGGCGAGTGTACTGCCTAGGGAAAAGAATCTGACTTCAAAAACAGCAGCACTCAGAAAGAAACGCTTGGCTAAAGAAGAAAACACAGATATTACCAAGAGGCCTGATAATCATTGGGATAATGAGCTCTGGATTGCATTTACATGGATCTTTTTGCAGCACTGAAGTGTATGGCACTGTTCTGATTAACGAATGCAGCTCCATGGGAGAAGACACAGTGCATGTTCATTTTAACAGTATAGCATGCCAAGCAGGACATGCATTCATTGAACACATTCTCTGTCCCTGATTTACTAAGATCACAAATAAAGGGTGCTAATTTGCTTGTGGAATCTAACTGCACATGCTACATGGGGGCATTGTGGGTGATTTACTAACAAGAACCGTATACATAGGGTAAACATTTCCAAATTTAAAGGGGGCTAGTGCATTTGGTAATTGTATCAAATGTTATATAAAGTGCTCATATCAGGCAAACACACAAACAATAAATAAATAATACATACAAAGTTTGAAAGTGGTCAACAAGCTCATAAGGCTGCACTGATTTGATAAAAAAAAAAATCTAATATATAAAGTAACTATAGTTTTGTGAAATATTATTACAATTATTTTGTAATTAATTTTTACATTATTTTAATATGTTTTAATTTTAATTTAATTTACCAAAAAAAAAACATACTGTATACAGCAAACCTTTTGTAAATCTGAGTGTTATGCAGGTAGCATATATGAAAATAAGCCATAATGCCATAACTCATGCCTCATGTCAAGTTCACATTGAAAAAAGCCGTGACACCGAAGAACACAAAAGAACACTGAAGATGTACTGAAGAGCTTGTATATGTGAATGAAGGGAGTGAGGGAAAGAACACTTTCAGATCAGCATTCACACTGCACAGTGACATAAAGAGAATAGAAAATGCTAACCACTTTGTCCTCTTTCTTCTCCAGCGTCACAGAGAGAAACAGGATGGTGGGTGGGGGAGAAGAACAAGAGAAAGAAGTATGAAATGACAATCAGATATGAAAACAAAAACCATTTAGATGCACACTGGAATAATAAACACAAAAACAGCTCTAGACTGGCATTAGCAGCATCAAAAGGTGTCAAAATACAAATTGCATTTTCCAGTTTCAAAACAAACATGTCTTGGAATGTTTTACATTATATTGTGGATTATTTCAGGACAGATCATGAACTGTATGGTAGTGTAAATTTGCAGGTATGTTGCCACCCACAGGGCAAACCTGAGAGGTGCAGGTTGCACTTGATATTTACTCTAAGATTTCCCATGAATAATTCCCAGTGGAAATAAAGGAGAACATGACATTCCGCTTAGTAGGTCCTACTTCTTCAGAACCACCATAGTAAAAACACTCACAGACACTAAAATACTGCTGTATAACTATAAAACACCTGTACACCGATAAATGCACACTAAAGGCAGGTGTAAACACTGTACCATTTTTCTTTCCTTACATAATTAGAAATCGTACTGAGTGAACATGAGGTAATTTTGACAGAACGTTCACAATTTAGCTGAATGTCGGAATCTTAATTAGAGTACAAGAATACAATACAAGAATCCCTACAGAGAGTCACACATAATTTTGGACACATCCATTGGAGGCTGGCATACGTATCAACTGACATGAAGGAAGAGGACTGGTTAAATTAAAATTTCATGCAAATTAGGGGTAAAAAACATAACGTTACAGCCAACTGCTGTGTTTAATTCAATTTACTGTATTTAATAATTTTCATTATTTTTAAAATTTTTTAAAAATATTTTTGGCATTTGGAAATAAATGTAATTGTGCATATATATATATATATACACTACCCTTTGAAAGTTTGAGGTCGGTAAGATTTTTTCATGTTTTTGAAAGTCTCTTATGCTCACCAAGGCTGTATTTATTTAAACAAAATAAAGGAAAATCAGTAATATTATTACAAATTAAAATAACGGTTTTCTATTTGAATATATTTTAAAATGTAATATATTCCTGTGATGACAAAGCTGAATTTTCAGCAGCAATTAATCCAGTCTTCAGTGTCACATGATCCTTCAGAAATCATTCTTATATTCTGATTCGGTGCTTATGAAACATTTCTTATTATTATCAGTGTTGAAAACAATTTTGCCTCTTAATGTTTTGTGAAAATCATGATACATATTTCAGGATTCTTTGATGAATAGAAAGTTCAAAGGAGCAGAATTTATTTGAGTTTCTTTTTACAACAACTTAAAACATTTTACTGTCACTGATGAATTTAATGCATTATTGTATTTAAAATAGTATTTAAAAATCATAGTGATGTGAACAGTATTAAATATGATTTGACTATGTATAGACTCTTTATTCTGCTAAAAAAAATTAAGTGGTACAAATTGTACATTGAGCACTGGGTGGGGCATTTGTGATTTTTGTAACAGGTTCATTGAACTTTTTTGAGTCTGTTCACTCTGGACCAGCTCAGGCTACTCATAGCAATGGAGCTATTAAGTGTATTTCATCGCTTTTAGCTACTGTTTCCAGTCCACCAGATTGAGTAGGTGTAGCTCTCTATGTTTAACCTACAGGCATCTAGCGACTCCATTATCAAGACTGCCACTCTCATTAATAGCACACACCAAAGGGCTCCGAGAAACAACATGCGCTCATTTCAGCGAAACTAACCTCAGGGCAGCACCCATCCGCTACCAACGGAGACTTCACTTCCACTGCATCATATATGGGATTTCTCCTACCTTCTCAGACACAGACAAAAGCACCTGAACACCTTTCCACACTCAACACTGGCCCTATCTGAGCTTTCTCAGATCTAAACCAAAATTAAACCTCATGAAGTGACAAATGTAAGTAAAAATCAGCTTTGGGAGTTACATCAGGGGTTACATCTCAATACAAAAGCGACAATCAGACTCTAGCTGACATAAACTAAATCATCTTCTCAGTGGAAAATATGAATGTAATGAAATTCAAATTCTGGCTGATACCAATAAGCCAATAACCAATAAATGGCAGACACATAAAAATTTCATTCTGTCTAAATAAATGAAAAATAAAACACTAAAAACATTTTAATGTTAATGTTTTTAAAACACTATTTTAATGTTCCAACTAAATTTAGGAATCACAGCATTATAATGCGCAATTAAAAATATGATTATTTTGAGATAAGTAGGGCATATTTTCCCAGTCTTCTCAATGATAAAAAGTTGCCCAACTTACCTGAATTCACTCTAGATATTAATTCTGACATTTGCTAAAGATTTTATTTAACAGTGCTATTAAATTAATAGCATTTTAAAGATTAAGTGAGCATTTGGATGACGGCATGTACAATTAAATATCCAGTTTCGACAGCTACCAAAAAAACTATACAATTTCTAATACTGATAACTAATACGGTGCCAATATATTGTGTATTCTTCATTAAAAAACATTTATTATTTAAAAATGTATTATTTATTAGCCAATGTATGGGTAAAAAATTATATATCATTCATTTTCATAAGCAAAATGATACATTTATTAACTTATACAAAAATGTAAATAAAATAATGCCTGATAGGATACAGTGACTACCAATTAAATTTCTCAATTCACTTTCCATTGGCAGGTGTAGACAATAGTTACACTACAAATGGCGTGGCTTCATTGTGCAGCGATAAAAATGTACTTATTTACTTCAAATGTCCATATGGATACATCCGTAACTAAATCAGTGTGTTATTAATTACATTTACCCTTATCTCCACCTCACTGACCTCACTCCCTACTCTACCGCCTCTGTCGGTGAGCTAATGCTCTCCTGATGACTCCCTACGCTGCTCTCATTATGAGTGAACACTAATTAGAAGCTCTGGACTCAGTGGAAGGAATAGAAAGCGAAGGTAAATATCACACTCCAGGAGGTGGGCCACCATTTCAGGTGCTTCTCTTTGCGTGGTACGGCTGCCCCTGTGGAGACTCAGCGGCGACTCGGGCATCCCAGCGTGGGTGTGCGGCGACCCCCTGGTGACCAGCAGCGTCATCTCCTCTGACTAATGCCCAATTAACCTTTCTCTCATCCACCCAGCGCTCTTCTCTAAATGTGTGCAGATGCAGGTCGAGGAAGCATGAAAAACGTCTGGCCACAAAGTAGGTGGTACTCACGTTATTGGAACGCAGAGAGACCCTTCCCCCGCACCGGGCACAGAACTTAGTCTGGCAGTAGGAGCACAGGTTTCCGCAGCCATCAGCAAACTTGGTCTTGTGGCAGATGCCACAGGTGGGGGCATCATCCTTGTGTTGGCCCTGCTGCCTCTGTTGGGGGGGCTCCGGCCCAATCCGCCTCACCTGTTCCTTGTAGTTGGCAAACTGCTGGTGCAAACTGGGAGGGGAGAGGATAAAGAGAAGAAGAGAGGGAAAATGAGAAACTCAATTCAAATTCAATAGTAGCCAATGTAACATTTTTACCTAGCTTCCCAATCTTATGAGTAAATTTAACATTTCAATCCAACGGTCCATCAATTTTAACATTTTATCACAAATTTAACATTTTAACCCAATAATACCTACATTATTCATTTGGCAGATGCTTTTATGCAAAGAGACTTGCAGTTGAGAAACGCAACAAGCGATTTACCAAAAGATGGAAATAAACATGAGAAGTGGCTGTTATACAAGGTTTCAGTTATCGTTCAAAATGACAAATTTGTTGTAATTTTGCAATAATTTTACATTTTTGGAGCATTTGTAACATTTTAACCCAATAATCCTTCACATTGATAATTTTACAGTTTTGTAACTTTAGTAACATTTTAACCCAATAATCTCTCAAATTAATAATTTTACATTTTTGTAACATTTGTAACGTTTTAACCCAATAATCCTTCAAATTAATGATTTTACATTTTAACATTTTAAGACAATAATCCCTCAAATTAATAATTTTACATTTTCGTAACTTTTGTGACATTTTAAACCAATAATCCCTCAAATTAATAATTTTACATTTTTGTAACTTTTTTTTTGGACATTTTAACCCAATAATCCCTCAAATCAGTAATTTTACATTTTTGTAATTTGTGACATTTTAATCCAATAATCCCTCAAATTAATAATTTTACATTTTTGTAACATTTGTAACATTTTAACCCAATAATCCCTCAAATTAATAATTTTTCATTTTTGTGACATTGTAAAACAATAATCCCTCAAATTAATAATTGTATATTTTTGTAACATTTGTAACATTTTAAAACAATAATCCCTCAAATTAACACTTTTATTTTTTTAACATTCGTAACTTTTTTTAACCTAATAACACCTCTTCAAGTTTACCAGCAAATTTCATATTTTTACTGAATAACCCCATTTTTCAACCTAATAATCCCTCAATTTTAACATTTTACATTCAAATTTATAAGCAGATTTAACATTTTTATCTATCAGCTCCCCATTTGACATTTTACCAGCAAATTTAACATGGAAATTTTGACTTGATGACCTGATACTCTAATTTGATTTTTGTTCTCTAATAATACCCCATATTTATTCAGATTAATTGTTGTTGGGGTTTTTTTTTTCTAACAAACTGACCAATTTCCACAGCAAGTTCAACAGAAGCCCTTTTTTTTTTTTTTTTTTTTTTTAAATCATCTCAACCAAACAAATATATAGCCCAGATTGACAAAATCTCAACTCCAACTTTAAGGTATGTGTTTACTGGAAAAAATATGTTGCTAGTAAGCACTTGAAGACAGTATGTCATGATATTCCAAAGGATAGAGATATAAAAATATACAGTGAAACCACTGTTTCACAAACTGCATGTCAATGGAAACTCCACTACCAAACCTCACATTTCCTTCACTATCTTTCACTCCAGCTCTATCTCAAGCTTTTTTTCAGTCTAATGTTCTTTCCACCATGTAGGGTCATCTCAGACATTCACTCGAAGAATGCTTAAAGACCACATGAACATCTTCCAAAAGAGTTCCAAACGAAACACCGACTAGTAAACAAAATCATGACGCATACAACACATATCCAGCATTTTCCCCTGTCTAAACAGCACTGAGGTCTCAAGCATGAATCTACCCAGAGCTTTACTTACTCTAAAGGGGTCTTCCTCACAGACTCCTCCGCCATGACGATATCATGTGACGTATATTAAAATAAGCAACCTACATAGAGAGTTAAAAGAATATGCTACCTACGGAATGTGATGAATGCGCGACCATCCATGCAGAACGTGCCCCAGAGAAAGACAATGAGATGATCTGAACACCTGCCCCCAGTCCTAACCCTGGTCTCCCTCCCCCTGTGCACCCCTACTGCACTCCTGTTCCTCAACACTGTCACCAGTGAACATCCCGTGGGTCAAAGATAAACATAAAGGACAAGCTCTAACACAGGAGCAACAAGGTGACTGTGAGATGTTCCAATTAGGAAACTAAATTGGTTGCTTTTTTCACAGCCAGTGAGACTTAAGAGTTCAATACAATGCAATCCAATACATTTATTAAAGGGGCAGTTTGAATTTGGAAATACAGAATGAAACAGCAAACACAAAAGTTGTGAATAACTTTTTTTTGTATTAAATACACAAAAAGTGCAAAAACAAAGAACTATACGTATCTAAAAATGTCTATAATTAAATTACAAATATGTGGGATATATTTATAAAAATGTCAAATTTATACAGGTATCATTTAAGCTTGTATTCACCCTAACTGAGAACTACATAAAGTTTGTTTAAATTGATTTGAATATTATTATATTAATATTTTATCCTGTTTAGTAGGGATGGGCGATATGGGCTTAAAAATATATCACGATATTTCTGCTATTTATTGCAATAACGATATCAATGACGATAATTCAGAGAATCCTGTTAGAGAAAAGTATTATCTTTCCTATTTTTACCCAAAATAGGGTGTTGGGAGCATTGCTAAGTACACACCGTTTAATTCATACTGGAACCCAGAGGGCGCCCTTGCGCAGAAACTCCACATATCCACAGTAGAAGTAATACTACTGACAACGCTGAACGCTCCATGAAGGTATCCAGTTATCGCTGAATAAAATGCACAACGGAGATAGAACTTAACTGATGAAACTTGAAGACAATAAACATACGATTGCACAAAATATATTTTTTTTTATCTGTGTTCTTCAATCTTGAGTATTTTTATAAGGAATGTATATTTATAACGCAATGCTAATCGACATTGCCTTTATCACTGTATATAATATTATCATTCTGTAATATGAAACCACGTCTGATCATAAAAAATATTTCAAACACTCGACTATGTTAAGTTAATTTGGAGAAAAAGCATGTCAATAAATGATATCTTTGTTGGACAACAGGTTTGTAAACAGGCTCGTACACATGCAGAACTGTATCGCACACTTACTGTACTACATTTAAGACCGACGTTTTTGTGCACTGTATACAGCCCTAACCAAACCAGTTACAGATTTTAAAAGGAGCTCGAGCTCATCATTTAGCGATGTACTCCTCCTCAGTTTCACGTCTGCCTTCCGCGATGTCGCTCTGCACTGTCACGCACAGAAATATGTCAACAACTAGACTTTATCGTTATTATCGTGGGAAGACAAATTCTTATCGTGGAGAGAATTTTTACCGGTATATCGCAAACGATAAGATATCGCCCATCCCTACTGTTTAGATGAATTATCACTTACAAATGCACTAAAATTTCTTAGGAGGAATAAAATATCTATCCATCCATCTATATCAAGGGCTATTTTTAATGGTAGGATCAATTATTAAAACAAAATATACAAATGATAGACAAATAATAGGATTGGACAATATTTGGCCGAGATACAACTATTTGAAAATCTGGAATCTGAGGGTGCAAAAAAAATCTAAATATTGAGAAAATCACCTTTAAAGTTGCCCAAATGAAGTTCTTAGCAATGCACATTACTAACCAAAAATTAAGTTTTTATATATTTACAGTAAGAAATGTACTTAATATTTTCATGGAACATGATCTTTACTTAATGTCCTAATGATTTTTGGCATAAAAGAAAAATCAATAATTTTGACCCATACAGTGTATTTTTGGCTATTGCTACAAATATACCCCAGTGACTTAAGACTGGTTCTGTGGTCCAGAGTCACATATCAGAAATTTTGACTTGATGACCTGATACTCTAATTTGACTTTTAATGCCCCATATGTATTCAGATCAGATTAAATGTCAATATGTTTTTTTTTATAACAAACTGACCAATTTTCACAGTAAGTTCAATGGTTACCCTGTTTTCTCAAAAAAATCATCTCACAGAACAGAACCAAACAATATAGCCCTGACTGACCTTGTGCACATGATGAAATCTCAACTCCAATTTTAAGGTATGTATTAACTTGGAAAATATGTTGCTTGTAAGCACTTATTCTGAAGCTAATGCAGTAATTTAAGACAATATAATAATATTTCAAAGGATAGAGATATAAAAATCTACAGTGAAACAACTCATGGAAACTTCACTACCAAATCTCAGTCTTTCTTTCAGTCTAATGTTCTTTCCACCACGTAGATGAAGACTGTTGTTTAAAGACTACATGAACGTCTTCCAAAAGAGTTCCAAACAAACCAGCGACTACTAAACAAAATCATGACACATACATACAACCCATATCCAGCATTTTCCCCTGTCCAAACAGCACTGAGGTCTCAAGCATGAATCTATTCAGAGCTTTACTTACGCTAAAGGGGTTTTCCTCACAGACTCCTCCGCCATGACGATATCATGTGACGTATATAAAAACAAGCAACCTACATATAGAGTTAAAAGAATATGCTACCTACGGAATGTGACGAATGCGCGACCATCCATGCAGAACATGCCCCAGAGAAAGACAACGAGATGATCTGAACACCTGCCCCAGTCCTAACCCCTGTCTCCCTCCCCCTGTGCACACCTACTGCTCTCCTGTTCCTCAACACCGTCACCAGTGAACATCCTGTGGGTCAAAGATAAACGTAAAGGACAAACTCCAACACAGGAGTGACAAGATGTGACTGCAAGATATTCCAATTAACTAAAATTGGTTGCTTTTTCACAGCCAATGAGACTTAAGAGTTCAATACAATACATTTATTATTGCATTTATTATAACTTCTTTTGGTAGTAAAAGAAGAAAATTACAATTACACAATATACAAAAAGTGCAAAAACAACTATGATATCCATCCATCCATATACCAAGGGCTATTTTTAACGGCATGATCAATTACTAAAACACTAGACACAGATGATAGACAAAAAACAGGCTTCTAAAAATATTACAATAAAAATGATATACTGTATGATTTTTCAATTTCATGTGCCAAAATTTCATGTGCAGAAATAAAGAGAGACCTATTCTCATTGCTGGTATAGGAAAAACAAGTGAAATATTAAAGAGATCTTTTGGTATTTTTTTCTTTGCTAAAAGTGAAACTGGAAAAGGCACATTGTAATTCCAAAAGGCTTGAAATAGGATCCCAATTCCAATCACAAAAAGGAAAGCAGGTTGAATTAAGCATGCACTCTTCTCATCTCAATATTAAGATGTAACATTCACCTTTCAAACCTTCAGAACACAATGACCTTTAGTTACAGTAGCTCCGATGAACAACGGTGAGATGAAATTGAGCAGCAATTGACTACAAAAACCTTTCAACGCTTTATGAAAAACATGAGAAACAGAGACAAACATTGAGCTTGGCACTGTAAAAGAACATATGAAAGTGCTTTGTACTCTGAGCCGGAAATGATATTCAGGGAAGCAGCCTAGGCTTGCCATAATTGAGACAGCACATAAAACAAAGACCCATAAGTGAAGCACAAGGTTATACGAAAGTGAACCACAGCTTTACTTTACTAGCACAAACCCCTCTTCCCCATCACAAATCATTTGCTTCTTTCTTTCTCTGCAGACAGACACCTAAAATAAATGGGGTTCAAATGAACTGAATTATTTGGGCTTTTGATTTTGTTGGGCTTATTACCACACAGAAAAACAATGCTTCTGTTGGGCCAAGTGAGGGTTTAAAAAGGGGAAAATCCATTGAGAGAGTAGAATAAAACAAATGTTAGTCCATTTCTTAAATGTCAATAATATATAAGAAGGTTTTGTCAAGTTTAGAGATGCATTAATAGTGAAATTCTAGGTGATACAATAATGTAGTAATCATTCTTTATATTATGGCTGATAATCGATAAAAGCCCAGTATAAAAATTCTATAACATTTTGTCTAAATTCAATAAAAATAAAACACTAAATCAATCATTTTAAAAGCTGAAAAGTGAAGTTAGGCATCAAAACTTTATATTTTGTACAATATGAAAAATGGATATTCATTTAAAGATTTGCTGATTACTTTTAACAGCACTATTAAATTATTAGTGTTTTTAAAGACTGACTTTAAATAAGCATTACACAATAACAAAGGTAATCTAAATGTAAAAAAATAAAGGGAAATAAGCACACCGTAAAAAAAATTCGGTAGTTTTTACAAAATAATTTTGGCAGCTGTGGTAGCCAGAATAATTTTGTAAAAATACAGAAAAACTGTAAACACATTTACAGAAAAAAAATTGGAAAATTTACAGTATAAAACTGTAATTTACAAATTTACAAAATTCAACAACACACACTGCTATTAAAATCTGTTTTGTACCTTTAACATACTGACAACCACCATAATAATGCAGGTGGTAAAAGAGAAAGCCACATGAAGAATCAAAGCTCATCACAAGTAATTTGCCACAAGCAGAAGTATATACTAATATATAGAAGGTGCACAAGAGTCATTCATGCAAACACAAAACACCATGGTAACACACATGATACTTAAATAATGCAATAAACTTTCATTAAACAACAGAAGATGTAACATAAAGCCCAAATGCACATAACTGGTAACAAAAACTATTAAAAAACATGATGATTTAAACAAAATACTTTCAAATGTGGAGTGTCATGCAGGGAATTCTGGGAATATCAGTTTACAGTTTTTGACTGTAAATTATACATTGATTTGTTATTTTTTACTTCTAAAAACTGTACAATTAACAGCAGTTTACTGTAAAATTACATGAAATGTCTGGTTAGATCTTTTACAGTTTTTCCATGTATATAGTACGGGAACTGACTGTAAACCTATTAACAGTTTTTTTCTGTAGCGATTTTACAAAATATTACAGTTAGAATTACACTTTTTTTTTACAGTGCATGTACAATTAATCCAATATGCAGTATATCAACAGATAACAAAAAATTTAAAATAATCTGAAAACCAAACTGCTATTTATATATTGTGCATCACAAGTCAAGGAACATTTGCCAGTGAGGGACAGCATTCACCTTATTGATTGCCTTGTTGGTTAAACTAGAATGTACACATTACCAACAAAGTTTTTAACAAAATGTATAATTTTGTTTAAAAAACAAGCTTTTTTAAGCTAAAAGTCATCATTTCTACAAATTGTTTTAGCACTGACTTCCTCCTCACAGTTTGTTCCCACTCTGTCTCATACTGCTTAAATATCCGGTTTTGACAATTATCCAGACAACGCCGTGGATGCTCAAGGTCCGGCCTCAATGTGTCTGTTGGCTCTAGCTCTTCAGGACTGGCTCTAGTACAGTTTGCCATTATTTCTACTCAGTCAGGCACTGAGGCTGAGGATGGGGGTTGCCATCCTCTGAGTGGCACCATATGGTACCATGAGCAGTGCCATGGGTGAGTCCTGCCTCCACCGGAACTTCCCCACTGTGGAGAGTGTTGACAGCGCTGCCCCCTGCTAACCCCACAGACCAGCCATGTGGCAAGGCTACGGTGCCGTTTCCCTCCCACATTTCCCATTTCAGTGCTTTCAACAGCATTGTGTCTCCTCCTTTTTTGTTTCACACACTTGCAACGGTGCTTTCTGAAAATGACCTGATTTTAACTAGTTTTTCTCTCTTAAGTGCTCCAGCTAAACACAAACACACAAGCATATGTATACGAGTAAAACCTCTCCTGTTCTCACAGCTGGCTTTGAGTACTTGACCGTCACTGTGCTGTTCTTGAAACCTTTTACATCTCACTCTTTCATGTTTAGATTTATGTATCAGGTTTCATTGTTTTCCCTTAAAGACCAAATTAGCCAGTCAGTTCGATTATGGTGACTATGGAGTTGATTTTAATAAAACAGATTACATTTTTCTTAGCGTCATATAAAGGTCACATTACAATTGAAAACTACTTTAAATGCTTTTGCTACTCTTCAAATATCTTTTATGTATAGATTTTTATTGTTTTATTATATTGATTTTATAATTTTTCATCCTAGACCTAGACTTTCAATCTTAAAAACTGAAAATCTATCACAAATGAAAAAATTGTGGCAATATTTCCATGACGAACTATGATCGTCTAAGCAAAAAGTGACATTATTTTGTGATTTTTTTTTTCAGTTCATAAAACTAATTTCCAACAAGACCCTCAATTCTGGCATTATTTGGTTATCTTTGAGACCCAGAAGTGTCAGTGAACACCATGCATGAGATAAAATGTTAGTGATCTATTTAATATCCAAGCAAGCTGTAATTTAATTTTGCCACTTTATTAAAAAATGTTAAATGTAATTTCCAAAACAGAACACTATTAAATACCATAAATAATTTTTTAAAAATTATTAATTTTCTGTATTAAATTTTATGGGTGTTTTGAGTTACACATTGCATTGTGTGTATTAGGGTTAAAGGAAATGTCTGTAAATTTAAAAGAAAATGCACTTGCACTGGTAATTTTCTGCCAAGACATTATCCATTTTTCCTCAGATTTTTTTCTTGAAAAGTGTAAAAAGTATAGTCCTCCCAAATATAATGAGAAACATGAATATATATATATATATATATATATATATATATATATACATATACTACAAGGAAAAAACTTGTCAGCAATTCACAATACATATATGACATATATTATATGACAAGGCTCACTAATGAAAGTAAATCTACGAAATCTACGACTATAAAAATCTACTAAAGCCATCATACGTAACACACATAAAAAGACACCTCACTGATACAAAAGCAAATCACCAGCTCCATAGCATTATGAAATATCAGTGCTCTCAATCACATGCCCAGTGGAGATACTGGATGGCGCAGAACACAGAGAAGGTCACATGACAAAAATGATGAGCACACAAAGGAGTGTTGTGCACGTCACATGACCAGCCGCTGCCTCCCATAGGACAGGTAGAGAGAAGCAAGTGTACAGCGGTGTCCTCATTATGCCAAACTGGGGATGCAGCAGAGAGTCGGGGGAGAGATGTTACGTCCTCTCTGTGCTCTTAAGGCTACAGTAACACTAACGTCCGGTAAGCCAGCCATAGATAACTACAGTATACTTTCCTTCACCCTCTTGTCTTTTGCCCCTTTATTATTGCACTTCCTTTTTTTCATAAGGAAGTTTCCAATCCCCTTCACAGATTCCCTAATGGGGTTCCTTTCTAGCCCTTTGTAACTAAGAGCTTTTTGTTGTCAAGAGCCTCTACTGTGAGCGAGTGGAAATCCACAGCTGTTACATGAATACAGAACTGTGATATTTAAAGGGATAGTTCACAATGAATATTCTGCCATTACTTATTCACCCTCATGTCATTCCACACTCATAAGAATTCCATTCTTGCACTAAAAGGAGACATTTTGAAGGCTCTGCTGATCACTTTTTTTAAATGCAATTACAGTGAATAGGAACAAGAACAGTTTTCAATTTTAAAAAAGACACAAGCTACATAAAAAAATGGACCCTGGTCCATGTGGTCAGTTTTACACTAGTTATTAATTGATGTCGTATTTAGGTTTTTTGCCATATCTACAGTGACCGGGAGGGGACATTTTCGGTTCACTGAGCTTTGCCATGCGCAATACAGTCCGGTAGCCTAGGCCTATATGCTTAATATAATAATTTAATAATGTAATAATGGTAACACTTTATTTTACGGTTACATCTATTAGTTGCTTATTAGCATGCATATTACTAGAATATTAGCCACGTATTAGCGCTATTTAAGCACATATTAATGTTAATGTTAATAAACATATTAATTCTACATGACCTTATTCTACATCCCTAATCCTACCCAATACCTAAACTTAACAACTACCTTACTAACTATTAGTAAGCAGCAAATTAAGAATTTATTGAGGGAAAAGTCGTAGTTAATAGTTAACAAGTGTTACCTATTCTAAAGTGTTACCGTAATAATTTATTAATATAATAATTTCTTAATTCAAAATGAAATATGAATAAATTCATCACCCAGGTTGCTATGGTCACGCAGGTTTGTTTACTCGTGGCCACATGTCGTTCCCTCAACATAGGATCTTGAGGCCACGACTTCACATTGTGTGGCCACAATATAAGGATTTTTTTTTTTTGGTGCTTAATTTTTTAAGTTTTAAAAGCTCCATGCCCAAATTTTGGAAGCTTATGGAACAACAATATATAAGCAACAAGTACAACAATATAAAGCAATAAGTACAATTGCTTACAAATTTTTCAGTTCAAAAATGTCTTCTTTTCTTTTCAACAAAATAAAAAAAGAGACAAACGTTTGGAGTGACATGAGGGCATTAAATGACAACAAAAACTTCACTTTGGATGGACTTCCTAAACAGATCACAGTTCAAAATACATGACATACAACTGGATTGTTCATGAATTATGCATTATGCAATGAATTCCACAATTACATTTAACTCATATAATATATATGTAAAATACTAAATACCAAAAATAAAGTAAAAAACATGAATATTGTTTTTTTCTTAGGTATAAATGCTAAATAACTTTTTCAAGACACTCCGTTTCCAAGATCAACAATGTAACTGGCCTGATCAGCAGGCCTTTTCATCCACAGTCAAGCCAAGTGGAGGAGCTGTACAGTGCCACCAGGACAATAACATTTCCCAGAACCCCCTGGTGACGGCAGCAACTCTGTGCCGATTAGACAGCATCCCTTTAATAATGAATGGAGTGGAGCTTCAAATTCACAAGCAAGAGACAAGTGTGCAGAAAGGAATAAAGATATGGTAATTTTTTTTACCAGGGGTTACAGTAAATGCAGTAATGAACGTGAACTTGAGAGCTTGTACTCGACAAAGACAGAAAATAATAAGTGGGAATGGGAGACAGAAATAAATGTGTGAGCTTAGTAGGGTTTACTGAGGCATCTACTCAAGTGGCCACTCTCCTCTGTCAATAATCCAACTCATTACTTTTTCCCCTTAAACAGCCTCCGTGACACTCACATTAGCTTTGACCGGCTAGTGTTTCAGTTAACAAACCTCATGAAAACACTTAATAAACCTGTCGGCCTTTAAAGCCCCCCGGCCAAATAGAGACCTGTCGTTAATTAGGGTGGTACATGAGATGATGATGATGATGTCTATTTTTACCCTGCTGTGAATTACCCATTTACAAACAGATTAGAGTGGGTGGGAGGAGGAAGGAAGGTGTGAGATGGAGGGATGTGGGGGGAGAGAAGTGGGAAGAAAGAAACAGATGGAGAATATGTGCAGTAGCTGTTGCAGTGGAGTGGTGGATGCTGGGATCTCCTGATAAAGGTGTCCATATGGCCTAGCTGTGCAGCTACACAGGACCAGCACAGCCCAGTGGAGGCTCAGCATTAAACACATACCAGGCTATAGCATAATGCTAAACACACACATATACGTACACATGTAAACACAAGCTGTGCAAATACACACAAACGCACTTGAAGCACCAGTTGGCATTGTACAAATCAGGCAGCAGCCAGTTTGAGCAGAACCCATGCCAGCAAACACACACACACACACACACAAAATATAAGTCCAGCCAGTCACTGCATTTACACTGGACCATATCTGAGCAATTCCACACAAGCAAGACAACCTGTTACACAACAGTTCAATAAACAAGAAGTTTATGCTGAATAACTTACGTTCAAGAATCAATATCGACAATTAGATTGTATATTTTGTTTCTCCGACGAACATAGTTGAAAATAAATCCACAGCAGAATTAAGGATTTTTCGTCTCTCAGCAACACAACATTGCCTTTACTGAAAGAATCTGTGAACGAATCGGTTGAGTGAATGATTCATTGACTCGCTCAAAAAAGAAGTCACTTGTTTATTTTTTGAATGAATCAATGTTTTTGAACAAATCGTTTGAGTAAATGATTCAATGACTCACTTATAAAAACACCACTTGATTCGTGTCTGAATGATTAATGTTTGTAATATTTGTATAAATTAATTAAAAAATTTTTAACGAATTGGTTGACTGAATTGATTCAGTTGACCCATTTATTTGACAGTCACATGTCACCACCTAGTGGCGTAACAATGTAATCTGCAAAAAGAGTCACTTAATATCCTCATCACTTATGTGCATACTAAATGAGAGTTTTTTGTTTAATTGTTTGTTTTACATTATTATTATTCAAAGCCACAAGAACAAGAGGTATTGCAGCCAAATTAGCTTGTTATCATTAGCTGACAAACAAAAAAGATTAATACATTTCAGCGCTTCTAAAAGTTGTATGTAGAAAGTTATTTATAAAATGAAAGAAAATTGGTTTGCAAAGAGCCCACTATTTCTTATGAGCAGTATATGGTATTTTCATAATAAAATAAATTAATTGCATAATTTATTTTTTGTTTGTTTGTTTTTACATTTCAAAATGTCATTCTGAAAATAATAGCACATCAAATACACAAATGTCTATCACACATCCCAGCTTTCTGTTAATAGGTTTATAAATCCTTCTAAAATCTATATGAGGGGCTTCTCGAAGCAGTGACATAACGGAACGGAGCTCAGCCAATCAAATTAGAAAACTGACCAAGGGATCAAGAAAATAATTTAAGGGGGTCATGAACTGAGAAACCAAACTTCCTTTGATCTTTTGACATATGAGAGGTCATTGTACTATAAAAACCTGTAAGTTTCAGAACTCAAAACTTTCTCGTTAGTCTAAAAACAGCTTATGTTGAAGCCAGTCTGCCAAAACGACTTCTGGAATGTATGACTCTATGATGTAATAGTGTGACTAAACACCGCCTCCGCAGAGGAAGATCAATGCCTGCTTCTACATCGCTGCCTGTTTAGCCCCACCCACCGATTCACGCATGTAATGTAAATAACAAAAGAGGAGAAAGCAGGATTACGCAGAAATCAAATGATAAAGATTGCTCCAAACACAATGAGACACTGTGCAGTGCCAATTTGCCGAAAAACAGTCTTTGCACTGCCTTCCTTCTGATCCCAACATTAAGAAAGCGTGAATTAACTTTATTTTTAATGAAGATCCAGACCGCATCAGTAAGAACTTGGTCGTTTGTTCACTTCATTTTATTGCAGATTTGTTTACAAACAAGACACAATTCGACACGGGATTTTCAGAAAGATTGAAACTAAAAGACGATGCTTTGCCAAATATATTGGATCCCATAGTAATGTTGCAACACTGTCACACAAAAGTGTGAGTAACTATTTTTATTACGTGCTCACAATTGCTTTGTCTGTTACAGATCGTTTGATGTGTAGGCCTACTATTTATGCATTTTTGACCTAAATCACTGCAGCGTCCATCTATGAGAAATGTACCCTATCAAACAAACACGACTCTTAGCCAAGAGAGTTCTGAAGAGGGGGGTTAAAAACAGGACAGAAAATAGCCTATTACTTCTAAATTATGTTTTTTGATGTAAGAATCTTGATAACATTATAAGGAGACCTCAGCGAACAGTACAAAATAAAAAAGGCAGTTCATGACCCCTCTAAATAAGTTTTGATTTAACATTACACAAGCCATAGAAATATCAGACCAGTCAAGGATCAAATTGTCTGCTGGCACAGTTGTTCAGATTTCTACTTGCCCTTTTACAAATATGATAAATATAATCATTTTAAGTAACATATTTTTAAACAGCCTATGTCTAAGCAGCATGCATTAGCATTATTGCTAATTTGGGTTCAATGTAGCTAGTGTACTGTGCGTTCACTGGTCTGTAAACTCCATTTAGCACTTTGAAAAGATGCATTTATCATCTCACTTTATCTATGTTGTTCTATATTGTTTTGTTGTTCTTTCGTGCTATATTATATGCATCAATCAAGGCACACTGTATCATTTGCTACCATGCTACCATTTTTCTGCTCTGTCAGGTGTTGCAGGTGCTTAATGGCTTTGCAGACTTCATACCTGGTCAGTCCTTTTAACCAAATGTCTACATAGGCTTTGTTAATAAGCTCGGTGGTGATTTCAAAATATGTCATAAGCCTGAGGCTACAATTTCCCTTATACAGACTCCAAAAAACATAAGAGTGTTCGAGACTGACAGAAAACACACTAGAAAACCTAAGGGTGCATCTATATAAAGTCTTCATAGCTTGTGAGTGCTCCCTGGGTGCATGACACCATGGTTACAGCCCTTAAGAACAACGGGTTTCCCAGTGCTTCCACTCTGAGTCAGGTTGTCACCCAAGCCATCCCACGAGTCCAAGCTTTAACCCTGTGGAGCAGGAAGAGGACATTACGGAGAGAGCGAGTCTGTGAGCAGGAAAGAGGAGCCTCCAGGCCTCGCTAATGACATTTTCTTCTTTCTGCTGAGAGACACATGAAGGAAAAGATGGGAGGGACATCACTGCTGCTCCACTCTGACACTCAAATATGCCTCAAGACACTCTAATAAGCAGCTAAAGTTCAAGTGGAGCAATAGTTGGGCCCTTGTGTGTGTTAGAGGTACAGATCAGGCTGTTAAGGCCTTGAGCACTCATATAGACATACAAACCTTTACTTGATACCTAACCATTAAATTATATATGATTATAGGCATTGCGTTAAGGATCTGAATAAACCTTAAAGCTCTGTGTATATCTTGCACATTTGTGCTACAGACATTAAATTGTGCATCTTTATGAGAAGTGTACTATTGGTCATTTCTGAATAATCTGATTTAAAATGTTTGCTTTACGGTGAATACAAAGGGCAAAAAACCCTAAAGAAACTCTGAACCTGAATTAAAGGAAAGAACCAAGCCATATACTGTATATACTGCCATTCAAAAGTACGAGGTCAGTAAGATTTTTTAATGTTTTTCAAAGAAGTCTCTTATGTTCATCAAGGCTGCATTTATTTGATATAAAAAATATACATATACTACAATATTACAATTTAAAAGAACTTTTTTGTTATGTATTCATATATAGCCTATTGTATTTAATATAATGTAAAATGTAATTTATTCCTGTGATGGCAAATATTATTATACTCCAGTCTTCAGTGTCACACAATTCTCAGAAATCATTCTAATATGCTGATTTGGTGTTCAAGAAACATTTCTTATTAATATATTTGTGGAAACTGTGCCTTAATATTTCTGTGGAAACAGTGATACAATTATTTTTAGGATTCCTTGATGAATAGAAGTTCAAAAGAAGAGCATTTATTTAAAATGGAAATCTTTTGTAACATTAAAAATGCCTTTACTGTCACTTTTGATTAATTTAATGCATCCTTGATAAACAAAAATATCAATTTCTTTAAAAAATCTTAATTACCTGAAACTTTTGAACGTTTGTGTACATTTAAATGTATTTATTTCTATACAAAGCAGCTTACATTTAATACAGTACAATTAATTACTTTTTTAATTCATTCCCTTTTCGCCACTATTTATTGATCAGGATGGATCAGTAAAAAACTTGTGTCTACTTAAGCATGGATGCAACTGCTAATATCTAACAGCACATCTTTCTGTTCACCACTCATTCTCTCATCCAACCCTATAACCCTATTTTTTCCTTTGGATCATCATATAATGTACTCTCTGTCTTACTAAATGTTTTATCTTTTGCGTAATAACCATGACAATTCCTTTCCAAGTCCTATTTTATATATTTAGAGAATAGACCAATCTGAAAATAATCAATTTGAGCATAAAGGTGTAAAGAGCAATTCTGGTTTCTGAAAGATGTAAAGTGACACAAACAGTGAAGCATCTCAGTACTGTCTAAATATCAATATTCCCAACATTCCCATCAAATGACAAGACCAGAAGTAACTCTTGTATAATATGCAAGTAACCCTGCGTGAAAGTGACTGACTGGGCAGTAGCGCATGAATATGTGTGAAACCTACAACGGACACTCTTCAATAGCACAGCCGCTCAGACGGACTGTAAATCTCTGACAGAATCCACTCTCAGATGGAGCAGTCCCATGTGGGCTGGTGAAAATAAGCAAAGAGAGAAAAAGAGGGGAAAACATCCATATGCCCATCCGCGCGCACGGCAGCCATGTCATTAAAACAAAACACATCTAAAAATAGACAACCCACTCTCTTCATCCCAGACATCATGGTCCTCGTAAAACCCTCCGGAATCCACACGACCCGGGGCAAAAAAATGGCCGTGGATCTGATCGCCTCACATGCTCAGTCGGCTGAACACGTCAATGACGTTACTTTCAAATCAGGCCATGCATTATCTGCTTGTGCTGTTTTTACACAAATGCATGGATGCATAAACGCACACACACATACACGTCTTCTCTCTGGGCGATTAAAAAAATTATTGGTGCAAAAGGAACACAGAGCCACAGCTTTTTGGCCAGCTCAGGAGTAATACTGATGATGCTTGAGGAAAGTGACACTCTGCCGAGGAAAAAAGAGAGAGAACAGTGCCTACAGAACAGCCCGAAATGCACATTCCTCCACGGGAGTGCTGTGTAACTGAAGCTCCAGGTGTTGGTGCCACACTTCACTGACTGACTGTCTGACTGACTGACTAACTGAAGACTCTGCTAATTAAAAAAAAAACATACGAACGACAGAAGAAGCAGACGCAGTAAAAAGACGACTCAAAGCTGACAGTTCACCACAGTTGTGGAGCTTAGTGTCTGTTTTTGTTTGCAAATTGTTTGCACTTTTTACATGACTCATTCTTCAGAAACAAACTTCTGAGGTAGTGGAGATAAGTTCACTGCCTACATAAGATCCTAACAATAAAACAAGTGATATTACTTCATATTAAGCAAGAGGATGTACAATTGCCATCTTGGCTGATAAAATGGGTGAAAACTCCAAAAGACTTTTTCCAAAGACTATTTATCAACAACACTATCACAGGGACTAGATGTGTTTTTTTAATTTCCTGAGTAAACAGAAACCAACCTGTCGACCACCTAAACCACATATCAATGTGCTAAAAACGAATCAGAACATTTCAGCAACTGAAATACAGAGCACACACAAATATATTTGGTACGCAATTAAATATAATTATGCAAAAGTTAATTCCAGTCCTTGAATTTGATTGGATGACTGACTGGCGTTTCAAGATTAATGATATACATTTCAACAGGGGATGTTTCATTGTCACTTCAGATAATCCAATGGTGAGGATTATTCTATGGTGACTCTTTTTGCAGGTTACATTGTTACACCGGTAGGTGGCGAAAAGTGACTTTATTAATGAGTCACTGGAACTGTCAGCTGATTCATTCAAAACCCTGATTCATTCAGGAACGAAATAAGTGACATATCGTTATAAGTGAATCTGTGAATCATTCACTCAACCCATACGTTCTAAACACTCTTCATTCAGAAATGAAACAACATAACCATCAATGTTGTGCAAGTTACTGCAACATGCAACATGCAAGTTACATATTTGCCTTAATATGCAGTCTAAATAGGCAGCTCAATTGTTTCTGGAACAACATTATGGACTGACATTTCTAGAGACATTTCCATCAACTTCCAAAAGCTCTCACAGGTCCTGCCCTAGACCCGCCTTTACGTTATATCCAAAACAGAGGAGCATCTGAAGATCTTAACTGAAAATACAATTCATCTGAGGATAGACAATGTTAGAAATCAAATTACTAAGAAACGAGTGGAGGTGTCAGGCAAAGAAAATATTCCAGCATGCCTACACATGCTACACACTGGCATTCTCCATGGGACAAATTCTCACAGGAGGGTTGGCTCTAACAATCATGACACACTGTTGATCTGGAAATATCAGCCAGACAGCAAGAGAAGCTTCAATCCATCTCTCCAGTCATTTAATCATCCTCCTTACAATTTAAACATTGGTTTAGTGACATATTAAATCATTTCCTAAAAACAAGACATATGCGCTAAACAGCAACTAACAGTCGTGCCAATTTGTTCCACGCAATGCCATGAGAAGATCCAGTATGTCAGGAGAGATATACATAACCTAAGCTGCAGAAAAGTGCCCCCTGACCCTGCTTTGGGAAAGTCCTACTACCCCGTGCTTGTGTGTAAACGGCTCACAACATACTCCCCAGCAATACGGCGACAGATGCCAGCTGTAATTCCCCTTACTTTTATGTGTTTCTATGTTAAAAGGTCTTACTTCCCTAGCAGACCCATTATCCACCAAAACATTTGTGCTCTAAACAGCCTGGGTCGCTGACACCACGGCGCAAGGATGGGTGTATTATTACAGTGCATGGTGAGGGGTCCCTGTCGGCTTGACTGCATATTTTTGTGAGTTGGTGAGGAAATGAGTGTGTGTGTGTGTGAGAGTGTGTGTGTCCTAGCACAGTTAACCAACTGGAGGAACAGATGGACTCCCCACTCTCCTTGTTGTGAAGAATCACAGCCTTCACACATACACACACACACACCTCTCAAAGCAGCATTTAACTGTAAACGGGATATGCTGACGTTTATGTGAGCCTATTCATACATTTAATTATAATACTCAAACAACATTTGTTTCAGAGCGCTCATTATCTGATGCATAGTAAGCTTTTTTTTTTAAACATGGAGAAAAGTAAAGTTTTGCCTCAGAGACATGCTAACTATCTATCCAGGTACTGAAGACTGATATATATTTACAAATTTGGAAATATGATACATTTTATTTCATCAGCAGTATTGTTTTATGTTTTTGGAAGCAAATATATTTTATATATTTAAAAAAAAACATATTTCTCACCTTGGGTTTCCTTTACAAAAAAATATAATAATAATAATAATTTATAAGGTTTTCAGCATTATCTGGTAATTATGCAACAGTATAGTTTACTTTGCTTTTCTTTTACAAAAAAAGACAATTTATGGAAATTATGCTACTACAATTTAACTTAATAATAAATTATAGAGATAATGTTACCTTGGTGGTATACTTAAATCAGCAGATTTTGCAACACATAGAAAATGAAATATTCAAGTTTGTATTACTGAAAGTTAGCTCTCTTGCTAACCGGCTAGCATTATGCCAATGCGGTTCAGAGTTAAACTGCATCATTCAGCTTAAGCAGCTCAGTTTGAGTAGGTCATGTAAAACGTACAGCAATCAAACCCACAGCCACTCCAGCATCTGTATGCAGAGGCTTGCGAAAGACACACTCGGTAATGCAGTCGGGCCACTGACTGAACAAGTGAGAGAGTAATTGAGTGGGAGCCGGAGAATTAGGAGCATGACTTTAGCACATGCCAACCCGTGAGCACAAGCTCATCCTTCTGAGGCCTGCTGGTGGGTGAGAGCAAATGGATTCGGAAGGCTTGTTCTCCAGTGGGTGCTAATGTATGGACTAGGGCGCTATTAAAAGCCACTACTGTGTGATATGCCCGTGCATTTAATTATTTATCTATTCATGTATTCCTCCTCTTTTTAAAGGCTTTTTGTCAGTTCTTGTGTCTAAGCCAGAAGCACAGGCTAGAGGAGGAGTGGGGCTCAAGAGAATAAGATTACAATAAGAGCAACTCTCTGTTTGATCTTCAGCAGAATAGACCTGCCTCAAATACACCCCATCTACTAAATCCCATGCTCAACAACAACATTTCTAGGCCAGAAGTCTCTGGTAGGTGTAACTGATCAAGTACATTCTGCATATGCTTATGGTGCAATGGTAATAATGATAATGGTTTGAGCCAATAGAGTGCTGCAAGGATGATGAATTTTTGTAAATGAGTTAGCATTTTAGCACTTTCAGTTCCATCATCCAGAAGTCAGTCGTTTTTGAATGTGTTTAAATTCTTTAAATAAGGTCTATGGTTAATGCAAGCTCAAGATATTTTCACGTTTTATTTCACCACATAAAATACATCCATAACACCCCTTGTGAAGTTCTAAAGCTTACTTGTCTTGAAAAAGGCGATTACTAACAACAAGTGGCCAACTTTCTGGGAATTTTTTTTTTAAGTGCTGTCATAGTCATGTGACCACATGTAGTTTGTTTATAACCTACGTTTAGCGTTTTACTTCTGGTGATTTTATTCAGGCTTCAACATTTATAAAAGTTGTGTTTATTTGTGAAGACTCTCATGATTAACAAAATGTGTAAGAGTCATAAACTTCTGCTGGTCTGCATTAATCCAAAATTCAATGGAAAAATCCTTTTGGGTTTTTGTCGAGGGAACAAACATTGGCCTACAAAAATACATCATCACTGCAGCACTTTATTGGGGCAAGTTCTTGATCAGGCTGATGACATCACAAATGACCACATCCAGGGACTCCACACAGAAACAGATGTATTTTGGCCAACTTGCCCTATAATCCTAAGCCTTTCTGATCCTCTGACCCCTCCAGAGACCATAGAAAGCGAGTGGGAGTGAGATGTTCTCTATCTGTTGATATAAACCACACCGCAGTTCTCTTATTCTTCAGCTGAGAGAACCAGGGCAATACTGGTGTGCATAAATAATTTAACATAGCATAAATATTACTCTGTCAGCACTCTAAAGAACCACCACGGGTGCCAGGATTTGTTTTCGTGTTTTTTCAGGAAAAAAATTAATGCGACTCTAAAAATAATTTTGATTTACAACACAGTGCCACTCTCAGCAGTTTCAGCATGACCCCAATGGGCAGTAAAAAAGGAAATCGGAAATAAATAAAGCAGTCATTTAAAGCATTAAAGAATGTCACAACAGCATGCACAATATGCTAGTCTCACTTTTAAACATTCTTCAAAAATTTCATTCTTTACAAACCCAACAGCTGCAAAAAAAAAAAAAATACCAGCATAGAGCACCTCCTTGAGGTAAATCTTGACCTTTCATTCACTCTTTTGTATGACTCCTATATTTTGAGGCAGTGTTGTCAAGGCCTCATTGTCTGACATTTATAATAATCGCAGTCAGAACACAGAATGACTAATATAACAAGGCAACAACCATTAGACCAGTGGCTCTCAATCAGGGGCCAGGCAAAGTTCCCGGGGGAGAAGTGTTAGAAGTAATTAAATTGACTCAAAAAAATCTTAATTAGCCTACATATATCACTCTTAAAATAAAGATATTTTTTAGTTTATTTTTATTACAACAGAAGTACTAGAAGTACAGCTTAGATAGGAGGACCTTTGAATATTGTGTTAGACAAAGGGGGGCCTTGGAGGCAAAAAGGTTGAGAACCACTGCACTATAATGTCTACCATTTATTTACAACAAACTCCATTATTAACTTATTGCATGTAAACTTGACTGAGATGTTTACCTGATGTCGTTCTGCTGAGGTGGTTTCTTGTTTCCGACCAGGTTCACCGTTTTTGCTTGTATGGGTTTCTCCTCTCTAAAATGAAAAAAACACATGTAAATCTTTTAGAAAAAAATCTCAGCTCTTATGCATAAAAAAGTTTTTTTTCTTCACATAACTTTTTCTAGTATTACCTACCTTCACCAAACATGCATTTTCATTAAATGAAGGTTGAGTTATAAAGACAAAACATCTCCTTTTGTAAACAATTCTGCAATATTATTTTTAAAGAACAGTTCATCCAAGAATGAAGATTCTGTCTGCAGAACATAAACGAAGATAAATAAAGGAGTACAAAAAAATCTTCTTTTATATTCCACAGAAAAAAGTCAGTCATAGAGGTTTGGAATGAAATAAGGATGAATGAATGATGACAGAATTTTCATTTTTGGGTGAACTACGCCTTTAAAGCTAGCACAGTATTGTTATATTTCTGAATGCCTCAAAAGCATTGTGAGGTCGACCTCTAGCTTCTGCTTCAGGACAGAAGTTAATTTGAGAGTGAGGAACTGTCCGATTCAAACATCGATCTCATGACACACAGTAAATGAAAATGAGAGGTTGTTTATCAGCAGATTAGTACACAGATTATGTGGTGATCTGTCTCTTCTCTCAAAGAGAAATATTGCGTAAATGAGGCTGAATTCAGTGATCATTTGACCTGTGACCTTTAACTATTTATTTCTCTTTCAGAAGAGTTTAGAGACAAAAAAATGTATATACACAGACCAAGAAATTAAAAAACTGCATGATTATTTCCTATGAGCAATATAGGACAAGAAGTGGTTAAGTTATTGATTGCAGCTGCTCAGTGAACCAATTTAAGATGCATAAATCCGATTTCAAATCTCAAGGTGGCCAACAACTAATGTAATATAAGCAGTGATGGCTTCTAAATGGCAGGTGGACAGGAAGCCAAGAAACATCTTCACACTCATGATAACAGCACTGAAGAACCACAAATAGCCATTCAGAATAAAACTTTGTAAACCATCCTACATGTAAACTGCTGACAAGCGCCTGTCATAAAAAGATCTCTTATTTTTTACTGGTTTTCACTTGAAGTACTTGGTGCTTATTAAGGCTTTTTTTTTTTTACTGTAAAGCTCTTTGAGTTGAATACTGTTGCTATACAAATAAAGTTATTATTATTAAGAAAATGTCATTAAGAGTATCTAACAAGAAAAGAAACAGATGAGGAACATATAAAGCAATGACCGATGCTTCTACTCAAGCTGTGAGTGATGCTCACACTACAATCACGGAAGATTTCAGTGAATGGGTTAAGGATCCTGACGATCATGATGACGAGGCACGGAAATATTGTCGTGACCAGGCAGGAATCCTGACACTGGTGGTGAATAGTGCGGAAAACGTTCACTAACCTATTTAAAAACAAAATGCATGATGTGTCGAATAAATGAACTAATAATGTGACATGACATGTGTGCTGCCTGAAATTAATCCATCACACAGTGAGGTGTAAAACAGCAGGATGCATCGAGTTGTGGATATCTAGCTCTTGCATGTCGATACACCCCTCTCTCTTTAACAGCTACACCTGTGACCGGTCACCTGGCCGTTCATTACACAAGCTGGTTTCATATGGATGTGTATGAATACACAAGCGGTGCTCATCTCTGAAAGGTGCCCATAAGGATGGAGAAAGTGGACATACATGGCCAGACTCAACCACCCCCACACACACACAGGAGCTCAGGTGCAGGCGTACAGCCTGATGGCTTTATTAGTAGGCTATGGCAAACAGATGCACCTACAGAAACCATCACAAGCTGTTTGCCTTTTGGTCCCCAGAAGCAGCACAAATACTACAGGCAGGCTCCCTACGAAGCGTGATGTCTTACTTGAGCATGGCCTCATCCTTTGCCTCTTCCTCCTTCTGCCGAACCATTACAGCCATGATAATTTTCCTCTCCTCCTCGGTGAGGTGACTGAGGTCCGGTAGCTCGAGCATGGATCTCTGCGCTGTGGGTGGGCGAGGGCCGCCGCGGGGCCCCACCGAGGCGGACATAATTTACCCCTGTATGTTCGGTGCACAATCCCAGCTATGTAAACCGCTATTCAGGACATAGTCCGATGGCTTATCTGCGGTTGTCGCGAGCGTGGCGAACCGTTCATCGTTGCGGCGGGCACCCACGGTTGTGCTTCTCTTCCTATACGGCTTTTTCTCCTGTCTCTCTCCCCCCCACCCCCCGCCCGCCCGCCTGCCTCTCCCCTCCAGGTCCAGTTAAGGGTAGTCCATATCTGAACCGGAGGATAAGTGCGAGTCGACGAGGGGGGTCTTGCGCTTGGTGCTGAAGCCGCCTCGGAACTCGGGCTCTCGGGTGGGATGATGGGAGCAAAGGCGGAGTCCGCGGGGCGCTCTGTTTTCCGAGCTCGCGCTGCTGCTGCTGATGCTGCCGCTGTCAGGGAGACGGAATAGTCAATGGGACCGCAGCCCCTCGAGCGCGCGCACGCCTCCTCGAGACGGCCGCGCCGCGCGCACTCTCATTTGAGAATGGGGGCTCGCTGCACGCGCGCACAGCATCCTATTTTCGCTCTCCAATCACAGCGCGCTGGTGACGCGCAGATTTACCGAGGTTCACTCCCGGATGAGATTGAGAGCAGCGCGTTGCAAGTACAAATTCAGCACGCAACAGATGAGTGGCTAAAATATACCCTAGATAATAATGCACTTAGAAACACAGAGTTGCTGTAAATGACTAACTTCACATAGAAATGTGACCCTGGACCACAAGGGTCAATTTTTTGAAATTGAGATTTACATATCATCTGAAAGCTGAATAAATAAGCTTTCCATTGATGGACAATATTTGGCTGAGATACAACTAGGCCTATTTGAAAATCTGGAATATGAGGGTGCAAAAAATAAAATAAAATCAAAATATTGAGACAATCGCCTTTAAAGTTGTCCAAATTAAGTTCTTAGCAATGCATATTACTAATCAAAAATTAAGTTTTGATATATTTACGGTAGGAAATTTACAAAATATCTTCTTGGAACATGAAGATATGTCCTAATGATTTTTGACATACAATAAAAATCGATCATTTTGACCCATATTGTTGACTATTTATGACTGGTTTTATGGTCCAGGGTCACAAATTGGGACAACTGGTTAAGGGGAACCATCATCTTTATCATTATTTCTTATCTTTAAAACAACCTTTAATTTCACACATTTGCACAAACATGTAAATGAAAAATGACAATACCGTCTGAGGCAAAGCATGTTAAAAGAGTGAAATGTGAGGGTAATTTGCGATTGTGATTTTATATGGGATAACAATTAATCTAATTTTCCTAAATCCTTTTCATGGAATGTCCCAGTTTGCCAAAAGTGCCTCTCTGCCATTTAAATCATTGACAGAAAGGAACATATTTTGTACAATCATTAACTATTTAATAACCATGTAAAATATGACTGTTACAATTAGTTACCACAATTTAAAATTTAGAATAACTTTTCTGAATTAAACTTGAGCTAACACAAATGTTCAAGTTTTCAGTTAATAACTAACATTACAACAATAGAAGAAACATATCTCAGTCTGTATTAAAGCGAAAAATGCATTTAATCGGTGTTTTTATATGCCATATGGGATTATTTTAATCCTAGCTTTTATCTTTATCAGTTTTATTAAACGGTTGCATCATGTTAGACTGGTTGCAATATAAGATCGGTGTTTTGCATGTTGTACTTTCTTTTTTCTCCTGTCCGTTTGCATGTCCAGTTTCTAAGCACTGGTGCAGTGGTAAGTGGACTTTTATTTTGGCGTTTTCTCCGTAATGACGTGTGTACAGGCATATTATTTGTTTCTCTGTTACACCATCTACAGGTTCCTTCGCTTTTAATGCCCTCCTGCTATCTGTGATTTCATATTCTTGTCGTTAGTCGTTAATCTGGTGAGGAACGCTTGTTAAATATAATTTTTAATTTGCTGCATATGTGGGCACGTGCACAGAGTTACAAAAATGCTGCATTTAGATTTGGTCATCCGTTGAGTGAGATGAATCTTTACCCCTCTTCCGGATGACTCACATAGACCACTTTATTTGATGACGGGATTCAGCTGATTACAGCTTGTAAATTTAATGAGTAACGCAATTTGACATGTCATTGTAAACTACTGACATTATAGCGGCTCATTATGCTGACGTTGTAGATTGCACCTTTTGAAATACAGGAGCTGTTGACAGATTTATTATGATAGTGAAGTCGTTAAAAACCACTGACTTATACTTAGTGTATGTATGGCGTCTCTGGGCATAGAATTTAGCTTTACGCATCGTAAAGAATAATATTATGCGTGTTTTGCAGCTGGTTTGATATCTTTAGGTCAAAGTTCTAATACGGTTTAAATCGTTAGGTTAAAAATGTATATTCAAACCATCAGCACGATTGCGAGTGTGATATTGCTTTTATGTAACAATTTTATTTGATTTTTTTCTCACTTTTGTCTTGTCAATATTATTCTCAATCAAGTATTTGTGGACAGCTATGCTGCCTGTAGTGGTGGTGCATGGAGGTGCTGGTCATATTCCTAAAGAAAGAGCTGAACTCTCTACTATCGGTGTAAAGGAGGCAGCCAGGACTGGGTATGCCATCCTGCAGAAAGGTGGAAGTGCCATGGATGCTGTGGTTGAAACAGTGGCCCTGATGGAGAACAACCCGACATTCAATGCAGGTACTCATAATACTCACACCTAATACCTAATACTACATCCAGGGTAAGTAGAAAACTCAGGTTATGCCCATATGTCATAGGTCAGGGGTCAGTGCTAAATGTGAAGGGGGAGGTGGAGATGGATGCAATGGTAATGGACGGCAGGACTCTAGATAGTGGGGCTGTTTCAGCGGTCAGAAGAATTGCTAACCCAGTGCAACTTGCCAGGCTTGTCATGGAGAAGGTATTGTTGTAAAATGCATAACATGTTCCCAAATACTGTACATTACCACCAGGGGGATTTGCTTTTGAGTAATCTACAGTTACCAAGATTAAAAACAAAAAGTGTTAGATACACAGTAACTAGGGAATACTTGGCTACATGCTATCAGATGCTTTTTGCATACATCGAATGCAGTCTTTAGATGATTTTACAAAACTTTGCATTTAAAATAATCAAAGTAATAATATAAATAATGTCTGTCCTTTCTCTGGAGACCAAACACTTGTGTCTGACAGCTGAAGGGGCCTCTAACTTTGCCAGAAGCATGGGTGTACCGGAAGTGCCTGAGGAGTCATTGATCACAGACTATGCCAAGATGCGCTGGAAGAAGAACCTGCAGCCAGATGCCAACCCTGTGGAATGCCAAATGTAAAGCTTTTATGTAATGAAAACTGGTACAAAGTGCTGACATAAAGTTTTTGGCATAAGATGCCTAATGTCTAGAACTTCTACTGAGAAGAAAGAGTTGCAACAATAGTTAAAGGGATAGTTCGCAATCAGTTTCTTCAGACCTGTTGACTTTTTTTCCTTCTATGAAACACAAAAGATTATATATATATACACTACCGATAAAAAGTTTGGAATAATCCCGTTATTTTTTTATTTATTTTTTAGAAAGACGTCTCTTATGCTCAACAAGGCTGCATTATTTTATAGAGTAAAAACAAAAGAGTCATATTTTGAAATATTATCACAATTTAAACTCTTTTTTATTTGAATATATTTTAAAATGGCATTTTTCCTGTGATGGCAAAGCTGAATTTTATTTATTTATTTTTTCCTTTAGTTTTCTTTATTATTATTATTATTAATTATTATTATATAATGAAAGTAAGGGGTCCAGTTCTGTTTACTATATGAAATATGCTTTATGCTAACAATAAAGCATATGTCATTAAAAAAGGACAGTGTAAAAGGAAAGTCAGTAGTTTTGCATATTCTGTGCATTCATTTTAAATGTCTAGAAATTACAACACATGGCATGTCCTTGTTTATGTACTTTATCTGATTTCTTTCTTTCTTTTTTTTTTTTTTTTTTTTTATC